>JANHGN010020647.1:39236-85596 GCA_024605025.1 Megaceryle maxima | reverse complement strand
TTTCTTTTATTTTTTTTTAAATTTTTTATTTGAGCTTAAATCTGCATTGAAATGTTTATGTATCTTTATTAAATTTAATAGAGGTTGTAGTGAACTCTAGCTCTGCGACCTTCTGAGCAATGGTGAGCTTGTTTATTATGCAGGTTTTTTATTTCTTGTTATATTTCTGTTCTTTTTTCAAATGGATCTCAAAATGGCAGCTGCTGCACAGTATGGCCTACTGGAAAACAAATGAGATGTTATTTTTCTAAACAAGTTAAACAAAGATTTCTTCAACAAAGTTCCTCACTTATGTTATGTATGTATAGTTATATGTTTTCGAAAGAGGAGTGTGCTATTATATGGCTTAATTCTGCTGTGAGTCTAATTGGTTATTTGTACATGCAATTATCTGATTTATGTTCAGAAATTTGTAATTACGTGTGCAAGTTATATGCAGAGATGAATGCGAATGGCTAGAAAACAAGCCTTGAAGCAGGACTGTTCATCCCAACTAAAGTTCATACATTTAAATCATTGTTTCAGGCCATCTGCAGACTATAACAGACATAACCACATCAGTTACACTCGCTTCACATTAGGAATCATCTCCAGAACTTGAAGTAGAAACTTTTTTTATAAAATAAAGCTTAAAATTCTTTTAGATTGTGTCATTATGGATCAAACCTGCCTTTCTGGCCTTTTAACTCCATGCTTGTCATTTTTATAATATACATAGTAGTTGTTTTGAGGGGATGCTTTTAGAATTAAAAGCCTAAGAAAAGATAAAAGCAGTTGAGGAAAAAATAGGCTTTCCATCTTTTATAGTTTGGGGTTTCATGTGGGTGAATAATACTGTTGGAAGGGATCATTTAGCTTGCATATTTAAATAAAGGGTGTGGTTTATGCTGTAAGGTTGAGTTGAAATGGGAAGGGCATCTGTTATAACTTGAAAGAAAGAGCATTTGTGGGAAGCTTCAGACCACTGTATTTTGTACAGGTGCTTTTTTTTTGTGTGTGTGTGTTATTAATTATTTTGTAGTTGCAAGAATTACTCTGAAATGACAGCAGTATAAATAGAGGAAATAAATATGATTTTGCAAGGTTTTCCTGTTGTTATTGCCAGTATTCCTAAATAAATTTCTTCAGGATCTCCAGTGCTGTGGTTTCTGTACTTTTGTCGGATATTGAATACTCTTTCTGAAGCAATGCTTATATCAAGTAAAAATATATCAATATGGTTTAAATTTATGCATTAGTTCTGTTTAATATTTTCATTTAATTGTTAATTTGGACTTATTTTCAACTCTATCTTGTATGGCTGGCATCATCAGAGGCTTGGGTTTCACAGTTTTTACATAATCATGAGAGCCAACATGCTTAAATGTTTTAAGAACTTTCAGGCAGATCTAGTGTTTCAGCTAATTAGATAAAGCAGTGAACTTTTTGGCTTTATTTACTTCTGACATTGTAATTCTGCCACCCAACGGAATTAGATTAATTTCTTATCTCTTTTTTGCTTTCCAATAGATGACTTACAGATCTCAATTTCATTAAGGAAACAGTCACATTTCGGTAATATTTTAAGCTTATGTACAATCACAGCTGTATTCAAGTCTGGTACTGTGATTTACTCAGTAATGCTCAGATTTTTAGCTGGTTTTAGTTCCTTTCTTGCTCTTTAGATCATTCATATATTCCAGCAGTATGGTCAGTCAAGCAGAATCTTTTTCTTAGATTCTTTATTGTGTTTTTAGTGAGACTTCAACCATGAGAGTTGGCGGGTGGTGCTGTAATATGGATTCTCTATATTCTTGCACTTGTACCTTGCATCTTGTACTCTTGTATCAGGAAGATAGATGATATCTTGCTGAAAAGCAGAGTAATTTGATCTGCAGTGTTGAGGAGGATGTCAATGACATGATGTTGACATGACTGGTCTGTTAGGAAAAGAATAATTCAACAAAGTCTTCTCTATCCTTCCAAAAGCTTAGTATTCTAGTACTAACCAGCGCTAGTGTATTTCTGCTCTAAATAGCTTTGGAATAGGATATAGAGTGCAATATATTTTCCTCCATTTAGCTTAATTATTTGACCCTCTGATAAATTGGTGCTGCATTTCTCACAAAATATCAATTTTTGGACATTTTAGTTCAAAAATAGCAATAAAGTGTCCTTTTACTGCAGTGAGGTAATATTTTATCAGTATGTTTTCTCCGCTCTCACTCCTGTAACACAATCTTAATTCTTCAGAATACCTTTCATATACTTCTTTGTGAAGATTTTTAGACAGATCTTTGTATTTATTTTTATCAGCATTGTTTGCTGTCTCAGTAACTCCTTCTAATATATCATGAGTTCAGTGCTAATTATTGCGTGAGAACATTTTCTGTTTAACTGTGAGAAGAAAAATAAATTTCAGGTAATTGCACTGAGAGTTTTATTGTTTTATACCACTGCAAGTAAAAAGGACATGGTGTGATTTCTAATGTTTGTTTTACTAACTGCCAAAATAGATATATGCCCAGTCTTAGAGTTTCATTCTTTTGCTTTGCTCTTGAGTGGGACTAGAAGGGGAAAACTTAAAATAGTAAAGTGTAAGGTTTAGATCGATGTATGTTGTCATTTTTTTGCCTTTAAAATGCTAGTTCAGTGCATTAGAAATATTTATGAAGGTTACCTTGGCAAGTGTTTTCCAACCAAAGGAATTAAATTACATAGAAGGTTTAGTCAGTCTTCCTAGACCTTATTTTTCAGAATTGACATGACCTTGGCTCAAGTCTTATTAGTGTGAAGGCTGTACATGTGATGCTGAGAGCAGCACAGAAGCTACCCCAAAACCCAAAAGTAGCATGTTGGAAGAGTCCACTGTATTTGGTTACAGGTTGTCACAAGGCATCCCTCTCTTTACAGTAAGTCAGCAAGTAGCCTCAGGCTGTGACATCCTCAGCACTTTTGCAGTAGCCGTACAGTGAGCACATAATAACCCCTTCCAGTGGTTGTTCACCTAAATTTCATTCAGCCAGCTTCTTTGAGGTCAAAAATTCTGTGTCAGGCTTTGAAGCACTGAGGGGAGGTAGAATAACTGGGAAATAAAGCCTAGATTTTCAATACAGACGTAAATGAGATACATAAATGCTGATGTAGCTAAAATTGATATTGATATTCAAAGCTGTTCTAAGCAGTTCTAAGAACATAAAAAATACATTAAATAAATACACCAAATGCTTGTTACAGATTTGCTGCCTATCACCTCCAGACTGTAAGTCTCCCTGCCACCCCCCGGTATTACTGATTATAAACTTCCTGGCCGATGGCAGCTTGACTGTATCATGTTTGCTCAGTTTCAAATGAGGACGATATTTCTGTGTGTGAAACTTACTCACAGACAAGGTTAAAAATAAAACTATGAATGTAAAAAATGGACCCTGAAAATTACTAGTCTTGTATGGAAAGACGGTTTGCCTTCTTACAACTGGTCAGAGTTGCTGTTTTCTTTAGGGATATTTCATGTATTGAATTAAAATAATTTTCAAGAGTGAAACTGTTCATCTAGACTTAATTTTGCACAATTATTCCTTAAAGACAAGACAAGAGAAAGATAAATCACATCATTATCTCAACTTTCTGGCACACTTTTGATTTTATAGTATATGCTTTGCAATGCAATCTGTCACCTGTAGAATGCTAGTAACATACTCCAAGGGGGTATATACTACTCAGGAAGAGTTTCATCTGTTTTGGAACCAGTACTTTCCCTGGTGCTCTGAACTTCTAAGAGAAATCAGTGGGAGGTCTAAGTGTCTAAGGCTTTCAAAGATAAGACCTTTTACATTTTAAACCATGGCTGTCTTCTGGCAGATAGTGAATAGAGCTGAATGAAAAGTCTGCTTACTTTTAAAGCTGGCAGATAAACTTGTACTTTTTCTTCCTTTGTCTCTTTCCATGTGATTTTGTGGGACCAGATCTTCTGCTGATTATGTCTGGTTTTAATTGTTTTCTACTATCAAAGTGATTTATAGAAGCAAGCTAATACTTTGATAATACAATTTGGAGGTGTATAAAACTTTAAAAGTATAATAAAAGCACAGCATTTTAGCTGATAATAACCACTGATTCTTCCATTTTTTTATTCTTTTATTCAATCATCTATTGTTGTTCAGGTTCCATAAGACAAGGAGGATGTAAAACTAATATATGTTGATCAAAAGACCAAAAAATAACTACTTCAGAGAACTTGCTGTATTTTAGGATAATGTACTCTCAATTGGTTCTCATGTTTTGTACCTTTCATGCCAGTCACAGTGCATATGACATATACACCCTTTCCTTCAAAGATGAAAATGCTAGACCCATAGTATTCCTTGAAGTATTTGTGAAAGTTGAAGGGATGAAATACAAATCTGACTAAAAATTGATGGGTTTATTTTCAGTGGTTCTGGAATGTGTTATTAAGATCTAATTATCTGATGCTAAGGAAGAAAAATATTTTCCTTACATTTTGAGTGTTTTAAGATTCAACTTTTATATCTCTATAAAAGCATATATAAAATCTAAATTTGAGTAAAAAGAGTAGTACTGACAGTTTTTAAAGGAAGACTTTTGTATCTCAGTGACATCATCAACTAGAGGAATAACATATATTGTTCTGGTGTTTGAACCTATCTGTTGCATAATAAATCATACCTATTAAAATCTGATTTTGATACAAATAAGAATGTGGGTACTTTGAAGCAGATTTCTTACCTTGGAATGAAAGTGAACTTATCCTAATGTAAAAAATATGTAGGTCTTGACTATACACAAATTTAGGAAAAATTCCAACAAAATGATTCATTAAGCGATCTTTATCATTCTGTTTATGATAGTTAAACTCGTTTGCCATGCTTCTAATGTGTTTTAAAGACTTTATCATATAGCTATAAAAATGATAATTAATTGCAAAACAACACAGAAGTTTTCAAATAGAATCCAAGTTATTATTTTAAAAGTAATTTTTACCTACTGGTTTTTTCCACAACTTTGGTCATGCAAAATTCTTGCAATTCGTTCAATAGTGTGAAAACAGATCTTATAAAATAGTATTTCAAGTTAGGAATTTGGTTAATAAAACAAGTATATAATACAAATAGAAAATTAAACCAGTTATTATTACTTAATCATTTATTTGGAACAATCAGTGTGTGCTTCTTTTAACCAGTCGGAGATTTACTCATTTCAATTTTATATTGCATAGTCTGCTGTGACTCTAAATTAGATCTTTCAGACCTTAAGAAATAACTCTTACATGTGTTTTTCTGCCTTGTCATAAGGAACAAACCTTTAAACAGGTAAAGGCCTTTTTATAGTAAACTGGAGTGAGTGCTTTGTCACTTTAAAATTATATCAGGATAAAAAAAAGGTTACATTCTCAGAAATTTCAGTTAAATATTTTTAGTTGGATTGTAATTGTGAGTTTAGGACTTCATGAAAACTCCTATTTGGTAAAGTTTGGGAAAAGTGTGTAAAATTTTTGACTGTGATAGTCCTTTTGTGTAGAGTACTGCAATCTGTTTGATTGTAGAAGGTGACCAAAGGAAGAGTTTTGCCTTGGATATCTCAGTATCATTCACCTATAATTTGCTGCTGGCCTCCAGATTTGGTCTGTGGGTATCATATTTTAGGCTTTGAAGAGGGGTGTTTTATTCCTCAAAACAAAGACAAAAGCACCCAGGCTTCACCATGGCTATACTTCATAGCAGTCATCAAAAGGAGTCTTTGCAGTTGCGAAGTTGTTGTTTTTAAAGACTTGGAAGTCATTGGTAGGTTGCACATTATGCCATGGCACCCCACTTATATTTTTTATGCTGTTGTCAGACCCTTCTGTACTCATATCACAGCAGTGAGAACAGTGCATCATGAGAGGTATTTAAATGAAGCCATTAAAGTTTTCTTATATAGTGGCATTTTTTAGGCATGAGAATGTATTAGAAACACTCCATTTAAATCAGATCATTTTTGTCTATAGTGTTTTTGTAAGTTTTATGTTTATTCATGGTATGTTTATTTTTATTGTAAATCACAAAGGAAAGTACAAAGAAAAATGGAGGACACAGTTTGGTTCTGTGAGCTGGAATGAGAAAATATTCTTTTACTACAACTGTTTTTCTTGTAGTTGTGAACGTATGACAATTTTATTTATATTAAAGAAAATAAAAAGTACCAAACCAATCAAAGAAATTATCAAGTTTGTAATTTTAATAATGACCTCAGCTCAGGACATTAAGTTGGAAATTAATGATCAGTTAAGGTTAATGACTCAATGCCTTGAGTCATTAAACCCTAAGAAAATGCCCTGTCTTTTGATTAGTTTTTTTTGGTTTATTAAAGGTAGATTGTAGAAGTTTCACAAACCACCTTATTTCCAAACAGAAGGGGAATGAATATGAAGACAAAGCAGAAGTATTTTATTATCTGCCTGTGTACAGTCCCAGCATAGCTAGAAATGCAATTATTTGTGATTAGAGTTTTGTTAGTGTGAGTACCTAAGGAGGAAAACCTTTCATAGCCACCTTTCTTTTCTTTCTTGTTCTGAAACAAATGGAGAACATCAAATGTTTGGCAAAGGATAGGTTAACACTGCAGTGAAGAGCTGCACACCACCTTTTTCTGTGGTTATTCCATAGTGTCTCCTAAATAACTAGTTACAGGGTATTGCAATAGTACTATGCTATGATCTGTACATAAGAATACAAGCCTTTGGATATGCATTGTACCTAGAAGGTACATATTTGCATATAAGTGGGTAATAAGTATTTTCACTGTAATCTGAATCTAATTTGTATGCTACTTACACAGTCCAGGAGATGGAAAGTTGTGTATGTGAGCATTTAACAGACAAGGAGTGCTTAAACCTGAACCCTTTATTTTTCCATACTGGTCAGATACAAGATGCTATGATGGCAGTTGCTCAACAATATCTTACAAATAATTCTGAGTCCTTTCTGACATAAAATAGTATATTTAAGGTAAGGTGCCTTAGAGAGATTTTCACTTTAAATAGAATAAGGGTTAAATGATAACTTGACTTATCTTTTAAATGACAAAAAATAAAGAAATTGCAAGACCTTTTCACACATTAGATATGTATTGTCATTTATCATCTAGATATCAGGCTAGCAGTGCGAAGTAATAAAACATATCATCGAAAAATGTGCTATAGGTCTGAATCACTCTTTCATTCCACCTCCCAGCTAACTGTAGTATTAAATCAAACAAGCAGAACATTTCCTTAGGCAGCCATTGCCTTTTAATTTCCTGAAGAACCTTAAAATATCATTCATTACAAGTACTACACATATTTGGTTTTTAAAAGTCTCATAAATCAATAGCAGGCTGACTGTAATAATTATTACAAGTTAGTGCATAATTTTCGTGCTGAAGGCTGCATGCAGAACTTTAGCATATGCAAACGAGGCAATTCAAACTGTGTATAGATATTAATATGAAGAAGCAGGTAACGAGGTGCAGGCTATGAATTATGCATCAAGAGCGGCTGATCTTCAATGAGGAAAATGAATTCAGCATGTAATCTAATTAGTGATGGAAGTCTATTACATCTAACTGCAAAAGCAACCGTCCTTGAAACAAATTTATTTACAGTCCATGTTACCACTTGAAACAACTTTGAAATGATGTGTAAGACAACAGCTTAATTGTAAAAAATTTTTTGTTTGTTTGTTTCAGTTCTAGACCTGGAAGGCCCCCTAAGAGGACTCAAAGTGTCACCTCCCCAGAGAATTCTCATATCATGCCACATTCTGTCCCAGGCCTAATGTCTCCTGGAATCATCCCGCCAACAGGTAGGATCACTAGAAACACCTTCATGTGGACAATCTTTGGAATTCATGGCTTATATTCACCAGTGAATAAATTAACAGTCTAGGATGCAAGCACCCAAATATCACAAAGGGGTTCCCATAATGTAATTTTATTGTTACATAAATGTGTTTTATGTAATGGAAATTGTGGCAGCTCACTATTTTAAACTACAAATAACTGAGCAAATAATAATTTTTTATAATTCCCCTGCCCCTTCTTCTTCTTTATAAACAAAAAAAACCCTTATAAAGCATGAATTACTTATCATTAGACAATAATCTCCCTATTAATTTTTAATGTATCAGAGATCTGAGGTTTTTTTTCTGCTTTGCTTGATTAGATACTGTCATCATGAATGTAGTTGCTTGAAGAAACTGAGTTAGTTAAAATAACTCCATGCTGCACACACGTCTTTCTTGATTTTTCATCCAGAAATTCTATTTATAATATGTCTCCTGAGGACTTATATTAATGTAAAGTCCTGTAAAAGTCTGTTTCTCAAACTGCTATTTTCTTTTGAAAGTTAGCATAACATGTCCTAGCAGTGACTTGTTCTTAGACATATTTAAATTAAGAAAGGCCTGTGCTGCAGGAAGATGAACAGAGCCACCTGAAGATGGAGGCATCCAACAGTCAAGCTGTTGATGGTGGTGCCATATTCTCTCTCTTCATGTTACAGATGAGTTAAGTTCTCCTACTCATTTCAGCAAAGCTCACATGATCTTCCACTTCTTCCCAAGTTGTTCCCCACTTGTTTGCACATCTTCCTCTCTAGCACTGATTTTTTCTAAGGCATAGGAAAGATAATAAGCTAGACAGATCCAAATAGAGAGGAAGATACTGGTTCTTGGAGATTGGACAGATGGGTGGATGTTCGAATATGTATGTGTCCATGATCACGTCTGTTTAAGTATAAGCATGATCTAGGCATGGTTTTGGTTATAGATGACTAACGTTCTCAGAAAAAAAAATTACTGTTCAGGAAATAACTTATGCGGGAAACTGTTGGCAATTTGGGTGCAACTGTCTTGTTTGGAGGAGGGAGGAAAGTGAAAAGAGTTTGGTTCTGTGGACAAAAGTGTGTCCATGCCTCTTGGCCTTTGGGTCCAAGAGCTTATTTATTTACATAGTGAGTTAAATGCATAGCCAGAAATATTTTGTTAGAAATTTACAATTTTTTCAAAAAGATAAAGATCAAGAGGAGTGACAACATGAAGAGTGAGACAAGTAAGGTTGGTAAGAGTTAAAAAGTTAGCAGAAGGAATGAGGAGTAAGACTGCGAGTGTAAGAAAGCATAGGAGGGTATCAGGCAAGTGGGACTCACAGTGGTAGTCTGGGCAGGTGTGACCAGCAAAAAAAATTAATCTGGATTAAAATGTTTTACACGATAGGATTTACAGGATAAAATCTAGTAAAGGAAATAGAGTTGGTGCAGACTGAACGCAATGTGAGAATAATAGATGGGGTCTATGTAGGGAAAGAATGAAAGTTTTTATAAGGTAGAAGCATACATGTTGATGAGGAAGAGACCAAAAATATCAGAGAAAAGGAAAATTATTTGGGAGGAAGTAAGGCAGGAAAATATCAAAGAAAAGAATACACGTGAAAAGCAGAAAGGAGATGATACAAAAGAAGTCAGAGACAAATAAGCAGGCCAAAAAGGAGACAGGAAAAAAAAATCTTGTCAACAGTATCATTTGGGGTTTTGTGTAACAGTTAATATATAAGAGCAGATTGCATCTTGATATAATATCTTCTGAGGGTTGTTTTGCAATTTTTTTTTTATTTTAAGAAAGCAGCTTAAAACCACAACTAATGCCTAAAGTATCCAGTTCCTTTCTAGTCCTTTCAAGCTGGTCATAACAAGTTAATGATAAAAATATATGGTACTAAAACCACAGATCCTATTTCTTAGAATATCAGCTCACATAACCAGATGTAGATCTTTTTAAAATGATGATTAAAAAAAGAAATAAAATTCAAAAATTACACAAAATAGGCATATATAAATTTATAATTCATTGAATCCTTTGAGGATGGTTACGCTATGTGAATCTTTTGCAAAAGAGGAAAGATTTAAATGAAATTACTATTAAGTTTGAACTGGCTTCAAATTACATGGCTTACCACAACAGAAGGGGTGAGCATGATTTTTTCCTATTGTGGTGGGGTTGAGTCTCAAATGGCACAAAAAATGCAAACTGACACTGTTAGAAGCAAGCTCAAGGGTGTAGTGTTCCATGGAGTATGGCTCAGCAAAGGTAAGGAGCATCATGACAGCTACATGACAGTTATTCCAGCATTTTATAGGCAGGCAAGTATAAAAACAGGTTTACAGTCTAGTCTTATGAGTTCAAATTAATGAACATATGTGCATCTACATCGTGACTAAGTACCAAAACTACTCAAAAAGCCCTACCAAGAAAGAACTGCTGTAACTTCAATAGATGATGCAGGTACCGTTGTTATGTGCTACTACATTAGTTGATACTAGAAAATTCTTGCTACTAGTGAACATTTTCTTCTATATTTTGACTGTATATTCATAGAACTACAGTGTAGTTGTTGGCAGGCACCACTGGAGATCATCTAATCCAAACTCCTCTGGTCACACAGAGCTGATTGTTCAGAGCTGCTTCCAATTGGGGTTTGATTATCTTCAAGGATGGAGAGTCCACAATGTCTCTTTACAACCTGTTCCAATGTTTGACTACTGTCAAAATAAAATATTTTTTCATACTTTTTCAATGGAATTTCCTGTATTTCCATCTATGTCTGTTGGACAATGCCCCCATCAGGCATTTACACATATTGATTAGAGCCGCCCCCCCCAGCCTTTTCCAGGTTGAACAGTCTGAGCTTTCTCAGCCTCTTTCCATAAGTCAGGTGCTCCAGACCCTTAATCATCTTTGCAGCCCTAAGATGACTCTTTGTTTGACAAGTTTATGAAGTTTGAATTTCCTGTTAGTATCCAGCTCTAAGCAGAAAAAAAAATCGAAGTACCAGATTGTTAAGTGCTTTTTCTTACCCCTTTTCTCTCTCTTTGTAACAAATACTTCTTTTTAAGCTTTCTGATTGATTTAATAATCTGAGTATAATAACTATTTCCTTCCTGCCTACAAGAGAGTATAAGTGATCACACAAACAATTATGTGCTATTTAATGCTCTTTAAGTAACAGAGATCTGCAATTACTACATATATCTAGGATATACAGTGCTATGATTTAACGTACGGTTTTTACTTGAACATTTTCCTGTTTCTGAAATCTGCTTCATAATACAGAAATATACATTTAAAGGTGGAAAATCTGGTTTCTAAAGGGTCTGGTTTTGCATGCCTTGTTTATGCATGCAAATAGTATTCGCAGAAAATTGTAGGCTGAGACTTCTAATGAAATTTCAGGATTATTGCATACTTTTGTAGGAGAACAAGTTAAGGGACCCTTGAAAATGTATTCTAATATTGGTCCAATCTGAAAACTCATGCATCATCACTTAGAATGGATTTGCTTTAGAGAAGTATTTAGGGACTAAGCTGAGATTTAGGGACTGTGCTGAGAAGGAAAATAAAAGGGGAAAAAACCCGAGTAATATTCCATGGGTATTTAGGTAGCATAAATTAAAGCAGATCACCTCTTGGGTGACATTCCATCCATTCTATTACAAGATTCATAAACGTGGCTCACAGTTGCTGATCTATTTACTGTATTTCACTGGGGTCAATTTACAGAATGTTCCCAACTTCAAAAAATACAGGTCAGCTGACAAAAGACAGTCTTATGTTTATTAAAATAGATGTAGGACCTTCAAAGGTGTGGCAAAATGAGAAATGTGTAATAACTGGAAATTAACTGCTTCTCGAATTGTCCAGAGAATGAAAATCTATGTATGTTACAAATGATGCAGTCAGAAGAAAGAAGAGTTTGAAGTAGGTTCAGAAAGGTGTACTGACTTCTCTGGCTTATCTGGATAATGCCTTGAAGCCCTTCCAAAACTAGATAGCTCAACATAGCTACCTTTGATCTGACTATCTCTGTGTACTGCAGATCTTTTCTTGGCTAATGTACTTCCGAGGCTTCAAAATTTGTCTAAAGTTGAAACATTACATAATTGTAATTAATCAGAAAAGCAGTGCTGTAATTCCAGTGTAAAGTGTTTGATATGTGTTGTGCTCTGTATTTTGATGTCTGTAGTTGCTATATAACATATAAAATTATATTTCCATTATTTTTCATACAAACTGTGAAAAGTAATTCTCTTCACTTTTCAAATTCATATTTTTGTTATTATTATTATAGCATTTTAGGTTTTAAAACAGTTTTGTAAAGCTCCTGACTTAATTTTCCTGCAGCTTGGTCTACTGAGTCTGTAATCTACAGATGATGAAATGAGTAACTACAAAACTCTTAGTACATATTTCAGGAACTGCATCTTTCTCTCAAAGATAAAATGGAAATATAAAGTGGTTTTGGAAATCACTATTATAGGTCATGATAAGAATACTACATATATCTATAGAGATATAGGTATAGCTATATTTTGTCAATTAAAACCAAGTAATTTCAAAGCACCGTATATGTTTATGTTAATTTTACACTACGTTACTGTCAGTTTTTATTGTTGCTATTATTGTTATTTTTAACAGATTTGCTTTATGATAGGTACTTATTTCCACCTATTTGAGATCTCATAACAAGACTCTTCCAGTATAAAGATATCAAGCTTTATCTGAAATGTTTAATGCATATGGATGACAACCACTTTCCAGTATTAAGCTTTTATGTTTTTAAGTGATAATTTGAAGCTGTAATTTCTAATCTCATCCTTATTTTCTCTCTTGCTGTGTGCTTGAATCAATAAAAGTATATTCCAACTTCCATCCTGTACAAAACTCTCTGAGCCACAAAGCATTTTTACGGGGAGTTAAAGAGAGGATTGAAAGGTTTTGTATAGATTATTTCAGCTTGGAGCACGAATGGAGTTTACAGATGCAGCCGTTGATTAAGTGTGCAATATTTCTGCTAAAGCAGAAGATGGAATTCTTTGGTGTTTAAAGAAAGATTAATCATATAATTAAATAATTTAATTTTTCTCTGGCTCACAGTTCTTGATGTTGTACTAGGCAGAACTGAATGAATGGCTAAAATATAATTGGTATTATATGCACATCATATTGGATATTGCAGGAAACAAAATTTGTGGTTGGAAGTATTTTCTCCAGGTAGACTCAAGAGTGTAAAGTCTTAAGAATTTATTTAACTTACTGAAGTGAATGGAGTCGATTTTTATGTGTATTCCAGGGGCTAGAAATTAAAAGTTGGAGTTACCTACTTAGTAAGTTTGAGAAGCAAGCATATTATTCGGTTATTTATTTTTTGTAATGTGTACCTTATGTGATCCTGTGTTGGTTAAAAGATACACATAAAATTGAGTCCCTATCACTTACTTCTTTTAAAATGCATTCCATGTTACCCAGTGTATTTGGTTTTGGTGTTTAATAATTTTTAACATTAACATTGCTTTTGACTGGTGTTATAGGATGACATGCTGTTTATCTCTTGGTGCTGAACTAACCTATTGTAAAAATAAGCAGCAAAATCCTGCTTTCGGAGTAATAAACTGTAACCTAATTCAAGAAACTGAATCAGATTGCACAAGCATTTTTGCACTTCATTAAGGAAGTAGTTATTATAATTAATGTGAAAGCTTCTATTGTGTTCACTACTTGATATATCAGTGGGAAGATATACTGACTCATCTCTGTAAATATATTATTTCATAGTTCTAAAAATAATAATTAAGGTGTTATCCAGACCACCTGTCCTCTTGTGAAATCACCGTCATAATTTTGTCATATTGTCATCCTGTTGAATGTCAGTCTACCTTGGTTTTATCACAATGGATTCTATGAATGAATAGTTCTGTAAGCTCACTAGTTTAAGTTCCAATGAGTCTTTTACATTCAGTAGTTAATAATTAATTTTATTTTCCATGTAGCCACACATGTTATAGAAAAAAAACAAATCAAATCATTGTTTCAGCAACTATTAGGGTAAAAATGCAAGACATAGTGGGAACATCACTGCTTAGCTGTATAATATCAGGCATATGCAAATTCATTCTTTTATGACTTTTGATATTTTACTCCTCAACCTTTATTTTAAATGTTGTTTTAAAGTGACTTATATTTGAGCAGAAATTGTTGCTGTGTAAGAATTTATTTTGGGGTCCTAGTAATCAAAGGGTCAGACTCCTGTGAACATTCAGTGACTTCAGTAGCTCTTTGTAAGAAAATAGTATGCAACTCAATGTTTTATTATAAGCAAATGTATGGATCTCCAAGCAGGCAGATTATAAATTGTCTCTGAATCTAAAGCCATTTAAACATAGTTGCTTCTGACTATTTCTAGCCATATCTGATCATGAGGATACTTGGAATGTATTTTACAATAAACCACGTAGACATATTATAAAGTCTTTCTAAACCCAATATTTACTTGCAGAAATAGATTGTGTTTTTTTTTATTTTAAGTTTTAATCTATAAGAACTTGTACATTTTGCAGTATTATACCATACAATACTACATAAATTCAAAGCCTACAGGCTACTGTTGGATGTCTGTGTAAGTCAGTCAAACCCCATGCAGGTTCACCCACTGCCTGTTGAGAGGAGTCCCTGGATTGAATGGTTTGAGAGGCCCAGAACTGAACACAGTATTTGAGATGAGGCCTCATAAGTGCCGAGTACAAGGGCACGATAATTTCCCTTCTCCTGCTGACCACACTATTCCTGATACAAGCCAGGATCCTGCTGGCCTTCTTGGCCACCTGGGCACACTGCTGACTCATATTAACCTGTGCGGCTACCAACCCCCCCAGGTCCTTTTCTGCTGGGTGGCTTTCCAGCCACTCATCCCCAAGACTGTAGCGTTGTCTGGGGTTGTTGTGACCAAAATGCAGGACCCGGCACTTGACCTTGTACCTCATACAGTTGGCCTCAGCCCATCGATCCAACCTGTCCAGATCCCACTGTCGAGCCTTCCTGCCTTCGAGCAGATCAACACTCCCACACAATTTGGTGTCATCTGCAAATTTACTAAGGGTGCTCTCAATCCTTATGTCCAGGTCATTGACAAAAATGATCAAAGCAATTAGAATCTTATTCTGAAATGAATGTATGTGGTGAAATTATCAGTGACTAAATTTGGACCTGGTAGTAGAAGTGTTTACTAGTGATTTTATAATTTTCTGAATTTAAAGATACTATTTTTTGCAATTGAAATGAAAAAAAAAAATTGGAAAGATACATATTGTAGAGTACATTGATTGTTTAATACAATTAAATTGTTCAAAATACGAGCTTACCAATTGTGGGAAATAGTGATATTGTCTTGTAGTTCAGATTTCAGACAGTCTTTCAATAGAAAAAAGTATCAAGATAATCATGCTCCTATGTTCACAGTTTTTCTTAGAATAAATTTGATGTTTTTCCAACCACTCCACTTTTTAATGAGAACATTTAGCCAAAATAGTTCAATATCCAATTATTTCATATCTAAAAAGTTCAAAACTAACTTTTAACAGGGTAAGCAGTGCACTGCCATTTTAAACATCAAATATGGAGTATTATTTTATTAAACACTGCCACTAGTAATGAACCTTAGCTGCTGAATTTGTAATATCTCAGTCTTACAAACACGTCGGTCTCTTATCTGAATGATGTTGATAGCTTTATCAATATAGTAAGATGATACTTGTTAGATTAAGCATAGCAAGATGTGGTACAAAGCTCAGTGTCATCACATTGCTACATATGGCTCTTCCTCATCACGACAATTTGAAGTTCTTGAATGCTGTCAAAGTACCTATCTGCTGTCCTTTAGATATAGACTGCTTATGTCCTTGCATGACATGATCAATGAAAGGACAAGTATTTTTTTTCTCTTCATTTTATATTTGATCTGCTAGGAATGGTACATACTGCATTCAAGAAAAAATTACTTCAGATTTATATATTCCAAAGGCATGGTGCATAACTTCATTATCATATATTTGTAGATTCTCATAAGTACAGGAAAAAACTGCAGCTTAATATATTTAAATTGTTTTTGTTTTGTTTTGCTTTTCTGGGGGGTGGGGGGCTGTGTCAAATGTAATTTTCTAATATCATGTCTTGGCTAAGTACAATGTGTGCTGTGGATTTTTTATATTTCACACAAGGACTTAAATATGAAGATATCTAGAAAAGATGTCAGGTAGACCAGTTATTTTGTTGTAATCAATACAGAATTTAGGTAAACTTAAGAATTTCTTCAAATATCTTCAAGAAAAGTATGCAAGCAAACATTATTATATCTGTTCAGCTTTAGAAGACTACAGCTCAAGAAAAAAAGAGAATGAGTAGAAGTACTACATTAATTGATTTTATTATTTGGTTTATGTTACCTGTGTTTTGTAACAGCTTGGATGGGTTAATCATCTAATGATCACATCATTACCTTTCAGGCAACAAGCTTATTGAACACAAAACGAGCTTAGTCAGTTTTCCAAGGAGAAGCATTCATTATGAGTCTTCCCTAAGACTTAAGTCTTATAACATTACCTGCATGAATTTTGTAAGACATGATAGCATACTATCAGAATGATAATGAATCCACTATCAGTTGTTCAATTATATTGTTGCTGTTACTAATGTTGTCCTATGCAATATATTAGAGCTATATAGTCATAAAGTAGTCTTAACTGGGAGCAAGTTTTTGAAGAGAAAGGTTGTTCTGGGTTCAGGATATTCCAAGTCCAGATTATTGTTCAAACATGATTCCAGATCACCTGCAAGTTGCTTAATGTTTTTCTTCTTGGTTGGAAGTCAGAGAGTATTTATGTCAGAACTGTATTGTGATGTGAAGTTAAGCAGGTAGAAAGAGATGCTGAAGAACTGTATTGCAAATATAGAATGATCTGTCACTTACAGATCACAGAGCTTCTCCAAGAGCTTGTGGTTTATGAAAACTTGAGCTGTTGGTCTGAGTTCCATGCACTCAAAGCAACTAAGTTTGAAAACCTCATTTTATTTCAGGTGAGAAGACTTCTTTTATTCCTTCAAGGTGCAGAGATAGGTAGCTAGGTTGTTTTGTTGCTGTGTGCCTTAAGCAGCATTTGGAAAGGAAAACATAGTGGTATGGAAAAGGATTGGAAGGGAAATTAAAAAATTGTGTGTTGTGCTGGAAAGAAAGAGGGAGAGAAAGGGGGAGGGAAGAGAGAGTTCTTTATGAGTTGGTATAACCAACTTATTTAACATAATACAAGTTTATTTGCTATTGTCTATTAATTAGTGACTTTTGAGAGGTTACAAAGCTACATTGTTACAGAATTTGTATCATTGCTTTCAGGGGTTGTCCTCTTTCAACAATGCATATACAGGAGCCTTTATTTTATCTTTCTGAAATGTTTTTTAGTTATGAATGTTTTACAAGTATCTCTTAAATAATTTCCTTTCAATCCAATCTCAATTTCAATGAGATACTGTGTTCAAGCTGTCATCAAAGAATAAATAATTACTGCTACTAGTATCAGTGATATGACTACTATGGACATTTAGAAAAAAATCTTAGATTGAGAGGAATGTTACTGTTATTACATTACTTTGATGACATCATCAGTTAATGATGTATTAGTTTCTGACTGTGGAAACAGTAGCAAGCTAGGACTGAGAAAGCTGGAGAAAGGAAAACTGCATCTAGTGAATGCAAAATTATTAATGTCACTGGGTCATTTTAACTCATCAAAATCCATAGCAATGGCAGACAGACAGTGTATTTTACTGAAATGGAAGGTTTTGTCAACATTACCTTTTTGTTAGGTGGTGGCTGAGATTCCGACGACACGGGGGAAGTACAACAATTGCAATTGTTTGAAAAGGGCAGATGCTTCTACTAAATTTCCTTTTCTCTGTATTCATTGTGCTGTCTGATCTCACAGGCACTAAGGCCACACATATGGCTTCAACAATACAATTGCCCATATTGAGAGGAAAGTTAATAGAATAGCACTGCTTTCTGCGAATATTTTTTTAAAGACTATTTCTAGCACTTACAGTGGAAATACAGAATTCAAAACATGAGGTGGTGTCAGCTGCATATTGCAATAATATGCATTTATGATTCCATCAGGTTACTGGAACTATCTTGCTAGGAACCATGAAAATCAAGGGTAGGATCTTAAACAAACAACATTACTACATAAAATGATGATGTCACTTTTATGTTTTCTTTTGACAGTTAACTAATTCCTTAATTTTTATGCTATGATGCATCAATCCAAGATACGGAGACCTAGAAATAATTCCTATATTAGAATACTGAGTCTCTAATGTCACTTCAACTTGGACTTCAAATGGTGAGAAAACCTGCTTAACACAGTGCAAACAATGACAGGTTTTCCCTGTACCCTTGCTTAATAAATGTATGTGGATATGGGAATAAAAGGGCTGTGTTACTCGGACAATTTAATAACTTACAACATCACAACAGTACAGTTTTTTTTTTTTTTTTTTGCAAGTACCAGACTATGAACCAAAAAAAAAGGCAAAACCCAAGTGGTTTTCAGCATCCTATCAGTATTCAGTGCAAGTTTTTCAGAAGAGATAGGTGATTTCTTGTGAATCAGTGCATTTGTTTTGAAAAGTATCTCAAAAGATTCTAGTAGATTAATATTTCATTCAAGTGCAAGAAAGCAGTGGTTCCTGTGCACTCAGTCACTGCGTGACAAAACAATTTTTAAGGTAGTTTTTTTCCTCTATTGAAAGCTCAAATTATAGTCGGCCTTTGAAATCTCAGATGTACAGATGTTGAGCATACTGAGGACAACATACTTCTAGAGGTGAATGACAAAAAATATAGCACTTTTGCTTCTATTGTATGTAACAATATGAGCTTCATGTTTATGGAGTAGGGAATAACTCATGATGAAATAGGTTTTAGCTTAAAAAAACCAACAAAAACAAACAAAAAAAACCCAGCCATAAGAACATTTCTTTTTAAATAAAATATAAATTAATTATATTTGTCTTAAAATTGATTTCTGATATTACTTGTGATAAAATTTTATATGGAAAGTGTTATGAGATAATGTATGTAGAACTAAAAGAAATAATGTTATCATAGTAGATAACTCTAAAATTAAATGAAAAAAATCCTGCATGTTTTCATCCCAGGAAGATCTGTTCAAGAGATATTATTTTAAGGTACTATTCCTGTAAAGAACATTACTTTTATGTCTACACCTGTATCAATAAATAAAACAGTTGAGACCTGGCCTTTGGCTTGAAGACAGTCTTCCATCCTTCAGTTCACAACTGCAGATCTTAAACTCTTTTTCTTATTACAGTATTTCCCTACCTAAAAAAAAAAAAAAAAAAAAAAAAAAAAATTCATCTGTATCTTCTCCTGAAACATAGTTCCTGGCCAGTTCTGTTTCTTGTACTGTACTTGGCTGATTACAGACCATGTTTTGTAGGCATACTATAAAATTACTACTAGGATGAATATTTCGTTTGTTGAGTTTCTAGTATCATTTTTGTTTAAAGAAACTAGGGGAAAAGTTTTTATGAAAGTCTTATTTTCTATTAGACCAAGTGCCAAAAATTTACAAGCTTTTGGAACACAAAATCTTACTCATGTCTGCTGAATGAAGTTAATCACTACTAAGATCTAAAAGCATCTGTAAGCAATAAAAAATGCTTATACGGAAATGATGCTTTAAGTATAAGCAACTTGGTTTCTCCACCTTCTGCTCTATAGCTGGATGCTATTTGTCCAGTGAGTGTTAATGACTTTTTATCATTAAAACACTTGCAACATACCTTTTGTTTTTAATTATTCTTTAATTGCTTTCTTCTTTAACCGAGGAGAAAGCTTTTCATCTTTTGAATGTCTTTTTGATCTGCATTTAACTTTTCTCTTTTTCACTTCTGTTATTGAGTGCTCAAGTTACTTTTCTGGTAATGAAGAAATAAAAAAACAGTACATTTTTCTGTATGTACAGTGCACTTATCCCTCTGCTCAAGAAGCACTTAGCCCAAGCATGGAATAATTACCACATCTACATAGAATAGTTGGAAGGGACCTGAGGAATTCAAGAAATTGTTAGACAATTTTGGAAACAAATTTCTGATTTGTGTGTGTGTGTGTGTGTGTGTCTGTGTGTAAAATATAATGTCATCATGAGATCATCAAGTTATACCTACAGGCCCTCTAGCTGCTAATGTCTGAGTCTTTAAGTTACGGATAATCAGTCAGACAATTTCTTCTTAAGATCTCTGTCTGCATAATTTTCTCAAGAAAAGTATTTGCTTTTAAATTACTTTATAATTGTTAGTTGCTGTCATTATAGTGCCAGTAGAGGTTGTTATTATTATTATTATTATTGTAGTGTTCTATTGTGTGTTTTGGTGGTGTTTTTTCTCCATTTACTTATTTATTTATTCAAATCTCCACTTATATTGCCAAGAGTGAATTTACTGGTATCAGTCAAAATATTGAGATGCTGTATCATCTCAAAATACCTTGAGTTCCAAGTCATATGCTCTGAGAAAATATTACTTTTATTCTATGCAAACAAGTATTTTAGAATTTCCTACCAGTGGTCTGGGATCTCATCTTTGTTTGTGACTTCGTATTTCTAATTCTCCCCTGAAAACTGATAGAAGGAACAGAATATGTAATTCTTTATCCATCCTAATTTGAGACCTTTTCCTTAATGAAATTTTGAGCTATGTAAACTCTGTTTTATAAACTCAAAAACCTGTGGTAGCAGTGAGTATTTTAATTTCTGTTCCTTCTTTCTTCTCCTTTATCAAATTATTTAATATTCGTATTTATTTTTAAAAAGTTAATAATGGAAATAAATATTTTTCAGAACAAGCAACAATAAATGAAGAATAACACTAAATAGTAACAAGATTTTCCCTGGGATATTTTCCCTCACCATTCATTCCAAATATTTAATTCCTTTGTCCTGTCTACATGACGAGTCAAGGTTTTTACAGAACTTTTTTTGGTCAATGTACTGGTACTTAAAATGTTAACAACGGTACCAGGATTTTGTATTAAAAATAATTATGTACTTTTAAGAATTTTTATTTATTTTTCCAACAGCAGATTTGCTAAGTGATCAAGTAAATTCATAGATTCAGTAGGTAGTCCAGATTAAAGTAGGACATAGATGAAACAGAAGGATATTTAGCCCTTATATAAGGACTACAAGTGATCAAGTGGGTGAAAGCTATTGCCCATGGATTTAACTTAATTTCTGTCTCACATGTTTTAATTAAGACTGTTTTAATTCAATATACCGACAAAAACTGTATTTGGTCTGCCCTTGGAAAATCCTTTTTTCTTTGTGTAAAAAAAAGTGTGATAAGTGGATTTATTTATTTTTTCCCCTGTATAATTTAGAACAGTTTATACAACCTCTGAGATAACACTGTCTTTTGGAGTTGTATTTGAATCTGCTTCATTGCTTCTTTTGGAAGTATTCATGATTTAATTGTATTTATTCACTTAACACAGATCCATCTGTGGCCTGCTCCCAGTAGAAGGCTCCTCATTTCATCCTCTGTCGCTGAATGCTAACATCTCATGCACTGCTTAGCTCCATCTCACTTTTTGTATAGTGTTGTTCCTATGGTTACTTCAAGAGATTCCTTCTGCCAGAGTTTACTGTATAATTGTCTTACTTTTTATTTGTTGCTTTTTTATGGTTTCTGCTGCCCTGACTTTCACAGATTTTGTATCTATATTCAAGTCACTTTAGCTTACATGATATGCTGTCTTGTAGATCTCCACATCTTTTTCAGAGATGTGAAAGATTTCAAAGTTGATTATATACAAATCAACATCTTTG
The DNA here is from genome assembly GCA_024605025.1 of Megaceryle maxima. Lineage (NCBI taxonomy): Eukaryota > Metazoa > Chordata > Aves > Coraciiformes > Cerylidae > Megaceryle > Megaceryle maxima. The sequence goes on along the minus strand of JANHGN010020647.1, from coordinate 63,854 downwards.
GAGGTGGGGGTAGTATTGATATAATGGTGTGTGATATGAAGCTTCCTCCTTTCTTTGAATAGTTTTGATTAGGTCACTAAATTTTGTCACTATTCTGTCTTCTAAATATAATATATATATGTATCACTTCCTTCCATTTTTCAAAATGGAGTGATTTTGAGATTCTTCTGAATTTTTTCCTCTTTAAATTCCTTACTACTTTACACTGTTATGTTTTCGTCACGCACAAAAACAAATTAAAGCAAAGATGCCCAGTTAAATTTCACTTAATGATTTTGCTTTTGAGTCTATGATGTTCATAAAATTAGAATTGAATTGAATTGAATTGAATTGAATTGAATTGAATTGTTGGAAGGGACCTACAACAATCATCTAGTCCAACTCCCTGGCCAGTTCAGGTCTGAACAAAAATTAAAGCACATTATGTAACTATATTTTTGGCAAGATTATTAGTTTCATTGTAGATACCTTAGTGTTGCTTCAAGCTTGACAGATTTATTATTTCCCTTATTCTCAGAATGTAGGCCAACCATAAATCCTTTATTTCACCAGCCTGGCTAATCTAATAAATCTGGGAGGTAATATTCTCTTAAACAAAAAATGAAAAACTAAACACAGATAGATAAATAAGTTGCAAATGAAAAGGGATTTCTAGTGCTATCATTCCTCATTATTTCTCCTAATTGCATCTCATGTCCATTTTGCGAAATGTCTGAAGAAAATCTGGACTTGAATTCTTATCACTATTTTTTTCTCATCCTCCTCCTGTTTTGTAGCTGCTTTTTAGAAATTTTTTCAGACAATGTAATAATTCTGAATTACATTGTTTTTCTTTCATATATATTTCTTCTCGAAGCTACCTGGTAAATGAAGAATCACATTTTTATTGTAGTATGAAAAATTTATTTTGTGGTGCACAGGTTCAAAAAGGACTGTTTCACAAAGCCTGTCCCATTAAAGATCATTTACAAAGAGATTTTTCACAGTTATTTTAAAATTGTAATGATGATGAAACTTTTTTTATTTTTTAAATAATTTCTCTTTTCTTCTTAATAAATTTCCTGTCCATTTTATAGAGCTGGAATTCCATAATTCTCATTAGCATGCACAATGGGCATCTCTTTGATGCTGAGGCTTTCAGGATTCCACTCTCCATGTCTGGCTCTCAGTATCTACATTTTTCATGTGAAATACACTATGTAAGAGCACTTTATTTAGAGAGAGAGGACATTACTGAGAACAGAGCTTTCTAGGCACAGATGTTAAAACAGTTTTAACCTGTCCTGAAAGCCAGAAGCAGAGGGAAAGCTGGTAGATTTTCTTAAGTTCTTTTCAGAGTTCGAAGTAATTTCAGGTACTTCTCCCTCTTTTGTCTGTCACTGCCTTCAAGAAGGTGGAATTAAGAGCATATTTACAATAAAAAGAGATCAGTCATTGTCGACCTGCATGCACCACTATTATGACATGATAAAAGAGCTTCCATTCCTGAGTTAGTACCTCTGTGTGGTGCATGTACCATGTAAACACTCTAATTCAGGTATCTCAGTACTATGCTCCACTAAATGAAATAATTAGGCAGAGTATTGTGCCTTTAGGTTTATCCAAGTGAACAGAACTACATCTTTCTAAGAGTGTTTGAGATTGTCTGTATGCTCTGATGAATTCATATTTTCAAGTTTTTCTGTGCAGCAATAAAAACACAAACAGTGATATGATGGATTTTGTATTATATGAAAGTTGCTGGGACATCTGCTGGTGTCCTCCTCTGCAGCTAATTTCTACCCCTAATTAGAGATTTGGCAATAACTTTTGTGACCAACCACTGAACATCTTATTCAGTAGAGTTCCTACTTATACCCCTGTTACTGCTGATGTGGGCCAGATTTCATGAGTAATACAACCGGGAAGGACTCAATGCAGTAGTTAGTTTGCATTCTTTAATAGTATGTACTCTAACATTAAATCTAGGGTTTAATTAAAGGGTGAATGTTTCTATTGTGAAATCAGTTTGCCTCCCTAATTTGATTTTAAGAGGAAGTAGAACAAGAGAAAAAATAACTGGCAAAATATTTGACAGAAACTGGTAGAAGGTAAGAGACTAATAGAATTCAAAGTCTTGTCCATTAGGATCTTTTTTTTTTTTTTTTTAAATAATTTTCTGTAAAAACAGAGTCCTTGAAAGAAATAAGGAAAGAAAGAATGTTTAATAGAAATTGTTTTCTTTAAAGAACAATGCAAAGCATGTAACATTTTGAGGCTTACTTCATTTTTGTTGACATTTTACTGTCTAAAAATTTTTAAACTTTTATGAAGTAGTGTTTTTGAATCTGGTAGGTATAAAGATGTTGAGATAAATTTGCAGTAGTTCTTTATGATCATAAAACTTAATTTTAAAGGAAATATGTACCTAGAAATGGAATTCCAAAGTAGCACATTCATTACATTTTCTTAGAAACAGTAAGCATTCGGGTAAATATCTTCGCTGTATTTTCACTGTCTGAGGAAAGAAACTCATTTTCCTTAGCTTTAGCCATCTAAGAAGTTAGATACCAAGGAGGAGATTCATCTGCTAGAAAGTCTGAAATGTAGCTGTTGAAATCTTACTAAGTCATGTCCTTTCATAGCCAGTGGAAAGTAGCAGACATCTCTAGAGAGTGATACATCTCAGTATAAGATAGGCCACATGAATCACCCTCTGGAAATGCCCATGTTTCTTCATTGACTGTAGGCAACTTAGATAAGAGTTTGGACTGAATGCTTAAATTTTAGAAGGTTAATGTTAAATTAGATGGGCGAAGCTGTCAATGTAGGCATATTATTTTAAAAGTGTGCATACAAAACTGTATCTGTACATTGTCCATTAGATGAATCTGTCAAAATGAGTCATAGGTTTTAGAGTATTTGAAGAAGCTTAGTATCTTTTGGGTACAGTAATAAAAAGAAATAAGAACATTTGTATTCCATAATTTGCACAAAATGTTGTATATCACAGACATGCAATTTATTGGGCAATCAAATCACATTTTAGTCAAGGATTCAAACTTCTGATATCCCTCTGGATTCACTGTGAATTGTGTCTGTTACTGTGTTCTGGTAGCTGGGTTCATGACATAACATGTACATATTTTAATGCACTTAAAGACTAATAAATCTTTTCTTGTGTTAATGAATTATTATGCTGTTTAAACAACCAAAGACATGGTGTTTCTTGATGTTAACTCCAATAGGATTGCTATTTTTAATTTTAGTGTAAGAACAGCCCTTCAGTGCTGTAAAGAAGGATAAGTTAGTATCAATATTTTGCTTATTTATAATGTTCCAATGAAGTAATATTAATCTTTTTGGAGTTTTCTGAAGTATGTTTGCTGCTGTCATTCTACTTCCTGTAATTTGCTAAAGCTACAATGTCAGATTCTTTTAGAACTTAGATCCTCAGTGATGTAAGTAGCTGTACACTGTTTTCTCTTAAAAATATGCACTATTCCCAAAATAGCAAAAAACCCCAAAGACTCTTATTTTTCAAATCTTAATCAGCATTAAGTGAACTTGGAAATGCAGCTATCCAAACTGCAAAGTGCTGAATTCCATCTTCCCTTGCTAACTGTAACAGTTCCTCCTTTAAAAGACATCTTTAAATGTCTTATTTGTCCCAGCATGTTGGGGATTTTTTAGTTTGGTGTGGGTTTTTTTGTTTATTTGTTTGGGTTTTTAAAAGTTATTTATTGTTTGTTTGATTGGGTTTTTTTGTGGTTTTGTTTGTTGTTTTTTGTTTGTTTTTTTTCAACGCTATAGGGAAGCATTTTAATCTCAAAATACATAATGTTCTGCAGTAATTTTCAGTGTGTTGAAATACTGAGAGAATCAGAAAGATGAAATATGTCTGAGTTCTCCAATTTCTAGTAGTTGTGTACATCTAGTTTTATTTATTAAGTATAGATGTAAATTTTCGTATCATTGGTTGTAAAGCAAATGCTGATAATCCTAATGTCTAATTAGATATATTTAAGAGGATGAATGTTCAGTCTGAATATTAAATAAGGATACCTTAATTATATTAAAAGTTTTTTGTCCTTTTTATTTTTATAATCTTTATTTTTTTCAATGGAGAGAAGAATAAATTTGATTGCATATCAATTAAAGGGAAAACCTATATTTGTTTTTGTGTAAATAAATATGTAACTTAGAATTCTTAAAAAAAATTCACACATGGGTTATCACCTCTTTATTGTGTCAGTGGTTTGTCTCCTAATCCATATTTGCCTATTGTGTTTCAAAAGATAATCAAATTGGTTTTGTGGTACATTAATGTTTTATGCAATATTCCATAGAGAACATTAAATAAAAATAAAAGAAAAAGGTTGACCTCTAACACTTACACCCATTTCTTATGTCAAACTGGGAGATGTTGAAAGCCCTATATGGTTGTAACCCTTCTATCTAACTGTGACCCTCCTTAACATTAAGCAGGTGACTCGATTAAACATAAATCAGGCATAAAATGCCCTGCATGAGGCAGCACAGTGAATCAAGCAAATTATCAAATGGCAAAACTCATTCTGTGCTCTGGGCAATGTAAGCTGCCAGCACTTATACATCAAAACTTCACTCAATGTAAGATTGATTTTATTTTATTTTGTTTATTTTAATTCCCTACAGCAAGCTGTGTTACTTGTGTAAAATGCTGTCTGCATCATTACATTCCTAAGAAATGCTTTTCTTGTTTAGCAAAGGCTGATCACAATCTTAAACAACGTAATCCAAGACTAGATATGCTGCACTCTGTAGTGGGTGCTAGTGGAGCTGATATTTTGTGAAGTAATAGTGAAACTTAAGCTTCTGTGATTGTATAGATATTTTTCTGTTTGTTTGTATGTATACACACGCTATCAACTTTATAAAAAACACAAGCACCAAAGGGATAACGTTATAAAATTGAATCACCAGTAGCCATTGAAGATATTTTCCAGTTTCAGTAAAGTTGCTGGGATTAAAGTGTGTAAGTCCAATCTTATGGCAAGAATGAATTTTTATGTAAGATGATACATGTCTTCCTTTCACAGTTGCTTTTTATGCTGCCTTAAAACATGTCAAAATAATCCCCAGCAGAGGAGCCTAAAAGGAATGTCAGCTCTGTGGTTATGTAAATCGAATTGAGTGCTTTACAGCAGGTTTAAGATTTTTATAACTCAGGAGTTGTTAACAGCCAGCTGGTTTGTATCTGTTTTTTATGGTTATTCTTGTCATAGGCAGCCTCCACAATTTTTAATTATATTTTATGGTATGTGTTTTCCCTCCTCTTGAATCCCACAGCCACTCTTTGCTTCAAAAGATATTTTCCACTGGGAAGAGGAGAAGCATTGCTTTGGGACTCCATCATTAGAAATACTGTTGTATAATTACCTCCTGGTAACAACAGTGGAGTGTGAATCTCCATCGCAGATCTTTAACTTGCTATGCCAGGATGGAAATGTGTAGTATTCTGCACACCCAGTTAGGATGTGATGCCTGCAGCCCTTAGCTCAGGCTGTTGTCTTCCACTTTTAAAGAACTGATTTACAGGTTTTATTGAATTCACAATGCAAATTCCTTTGTGCTTCACACTTTGGGTTTGAATACATGCTTTGTGCTTTGCAGATTTGATTACATTTTGAGTTCTGAATCACCACTCATATTGTATGTAGTTATGTTCCCAAAAATGCCTTATTTTTGGTTTATTTTCATGACTTGAACAGTGATACTGGACAAATGTAATCTTGTAAATGTTTTTATAGCAGTTTAATTTAAAGACTACAATCTGATTGCCATCTGGAGTAGAAATAATTTCAAATATATAGAAGAGCACTTTGTCTGAAAATAAAACTACCATTCCCGACAGCCTGAAAAGCCAGTGCTTTATTTTTTGTTAGTCTACGAGAAGTTACATATAACTGTGAAGACATTACCAGAAACTATGTGTTCTTGAATGTTTTACAGCATTTTGTGAGTGTCTTCCCTCCACAAAAAGAAATGGACCACTCTCTTAGTTGTCTTTAATGGTAGATCCTCTTATTGAAACACCTCCTCTCCTTGCAGAGGTAATGTGTAAGAGTGAGAGTCTTAAATAATTGATTGTATGAAGAAAGCTGTTTATAAGATGGTTAAAAGACTGTTAAGCCTGACAACCATAAGACAACAGAATGACTACTATAAGCCTTTTTTTTTAGGTGAGGTTAAGAAAATTAGCACTTGTTTTTAGTTACAGTCTTAAAATAGTTGCAGTCAATGTCACTTGGAAAGCCTATTTTGAAAGTGTAAAGGAAATAATATATGCTTTTGTGCTGTATTCCAAGAATTGATTTGTGTAATCCAGTTTCATTATTTTAACAGGCTGAAATCAATAGAAGTATTATCATCATACCTAATATATTCAGACATTATGACTCTATAGATCTTCTTGTATTACACAATATTATATTTAAATTTGAATGTTAAGTGTTTATTCTGACCCACTTATGGTCTAATGCCTAATGTCAGCAGCTTCTGAACTACAGATTCAAATATCTCTCTCTGCTGCGTTGGCTTTATATTAATTTCTGGAGTTACACAGGAGCGTACCATGTAACTAAACATAAATACAGAGGATAAGTACTTACTATCAGAATTAGTTTATCTGGTAAAATTTTCTTTTAAAAATATAATTCAGTAGGAAATTCAAACATCTTTGACATAGCTTTAAAACTACAAGGTATCTGAAGTTAAAGTCTGAGTATTGGTAAAAATATACTGATCTTACCAAAATACGTTTTGGTCATTTTATCATATTGTTTTCAATTTTTTCTGCTATTTATCTAATTTCATGAAGGTGAGAATTCATAGGAGGACTGAAGCTGCAAATAAAAATAATTAAAAAAAAAGAATATACTTCTTCCAAATGCATAGGATAGGGGTGCAATCAATGCTTAAATGATACAGTGCAGAATAGAAAGAGCATATATTAAAACTGCAAGAAACATATTACATTATTTAAAAAACACATTATAGATGCATAGGATATTATTAAAAAAATAAAAAACACAAACAAAACAAAGATGTTATGTTTACCAGATGAGTTTACATGCAAGATATTTCATGTTTTAGGAATTAGAGTACTGTAGCTATAGTTCATGGCTTCACCTCTCACTTACCCCAGGCAGAACTGCCTGTATTTGCTAACAGTGACCTACAAAATTAATCATCATCTCTTTCTTCTCTAGGGCTGTTGAGGACAGTGTTTGCTGTTTAATGATATTTATTTGTTCAGGGTTCAAAAATAAATCTACAGATGATACCCTGTAAACTAGAACTAATATATTGAATTTTAATTACTTCTTGTAGCCATATTTTAACAATTTGAAATAGAAATAATTCTATATTGAAAAAACCCCTCTACTTTAAGGCAGTACTGAGGCTGCCCTGAAGTCTATGTTTGTCTACCAGTGAAGCTCTCAGAAAATGGAAAGATACCTGCATATTTCAAAAAGGCAGTAGTATTTCAAAGAAGATATTCTTTGGGTGTTAACTGTATGGTCTGTATTATTTGACCTGATTGGAACAATGTATTTGAACAAAAAAAAGTCATGGTTTTGACTTAAACTTAGAGAGTTTCTATAGTGTTGGATAATATCCATAAAGGTATTTAACAAGAAAAAGTCTGTGCTAGGATAAACTGAACCAATCAATTTAGAAAAACATCAACAACTGGAAATGCTGTTGTTCACATAAGGCTTTAATGAATTAACTTGTGCTAGATGGACCTTTGAATGAGAATTTTCCTCAACATTAATATCTCTCTGTATAAAACAAAGAATATTTTTTTCCTTTTTGTGTCTGATCCTTTTGGATTAGAAATAAAGTTGAGAATGTGTTTTTGTGAAATATATTCTTAACTCAAAATTAATGTAGAGATTAAGAATGATGTATTTTCCTACTGTATCCTTGAACAGGTAACCTGTTGTAAGAGTTCACAAATACACACCTGGTTTTTTTCTGTCCATAAAGGATGGAAAGATTATTAGATAGTCATATTGTTCCTTTTTATTTTCAGTCCACTTTTTAAAATATCTGATGGTTTTATTGTACAATTAGATGAGAAGTATATATTTTTTTAATCTTTAATATCCTGTTTTTCAGAATACAACTTCCTTTACAGTCAACAAAAAAGTAACTAGTCATATTTTGCTAACATAAGGTAAAATCATTACAGTCAGTGCTTTGGAAAGAGTTCATTTCACATTTAACCAGCTCAGGTAGTAACAGAGGGATTATTTAAAAACTTTTCCTTTATTTTAATAAAACTCTAAGTAGCTGTCATGGAATTAAGATTTTTTGTTTGTTTGTTTGGTGTGGTAGGTTGTTGGTTTTTTTTTGTTTTTTTTTTTTTTTTCCAAATCATCACAAATTGAGAAGTGTTTTGATTTTTTCTGGAAAAGTGCAAAGCTATTGATCTTACTCCCTCTGTACTTCAGAATTTGAATTTGCCATATACTACCTTGAATTTCAAATTGGTAAAAAAGCTTTTATCTGTTAATTTTGAAAGCAATGCTTCACTTTCATAGTTCCTTTGTTATTTTTTTACCCATGTACACTTTACACCAAACTGCTCCCCTCACTTCTTAGGCAAGTTCAGTTTGCATTTTATGGATTTTGACTTTGAAGATTTGGAACCAGCTATGGTAACAATATTGAGTTCCAGTGTCTCATCATCTTCACTGTAAAACATTTCTTCCTATATCCAATCTAAATAAATGATTTTTCAGTTTAGAACCATTGCCTTGTGTCCTGACACTACAGACCTTGGAAAAAAGTCACCCTCCATCTTTCTTTTAAGCCCCCTTTAAAGAGTGAAAGGCTGTAATAAGGTCTCACTGGAGCTTTCCCTTCTCTAGACTGAACAATCCCAATTCTGTCACAGGACATGTGTTTGTGTCCCTCCTCTGCACCTGCTCTAACAAATCCATGGCTCTCTTTGTACTTCTTGTACTGTGGATCCCAGAGCTGAAGCAGTACTCCAAGGTGGGGGTCTCACAAGAGAGAAGTAGAGGTAATTCTCACCTCTGCTTCTGATGTAGCCCAGTACACAACTGGTTTTCTGGAATTCTCTTACTCTGGTGTAGAATTGTCAACAAACTGCTCATTTAGGAGATTGGAAGCATGAATCCACCCAAAATTCCTGTATATCATCAACGTCGTAGGAGGCAATCTTTTTTCTATGCACTGAAGCTGAGAACTCATTTTGTATTTCATGCTTTTTCATATGAGGCATATCAATCACTTCTGCTTTAACTGTAGCAGTTTCCATTGAAAGTAGAACATTTAGCTAAATTTCACTAAGGTTTTCCTGCAGTGTAGGCTTTCTTACAAAAAATATGTGAGAACGGAAAAAAAATACTTGCAAATATTTTTTTAAAAAACTTGAGCATTGAGGCAATGCTATAGTGCCACCTTTGAAATGTGTTTTCTGTAGCTGAGAAGGGCAGGATGTCAACAATAAAGAGAGAAAAATGTAAATACAAATGCATGTACACTCTTCAGATTTGATCATGATACTACATTGTGCATATATGAATGTCTCTGTAGATGATATGGCATCTTTATTAAATATTGTTGCTGGAAGGACAGAATCATGTTATTTCATCTGCCATTATTATGTGAAACCTCACTGTATACCACCCACTGGTTAGCATGCAGCTTAGATAAAACACAGTTCTCTTGTGGCCTGTTATTGCCATTGAAAATCTGTTTTGATAGATGGAGGAACTACTGGCAAAAAAAAAAAAAAAATACAGCATGTGACTAATATAACCAATTAAAGAACAGAACAAAGAGAATGATGGAAATGTCTTACAATCTTCCTGAACCACCAGCAGAAAAAAAATCCTAAGTTTTATGGGCTCTAAGCACATCACAAAATTAAATCCAACAATCTGTCTGCAACCTTATAAAAAATATTTCCCATATTTCCAAAACTGAGTGTGTGTTTTAATATGTCTTAACTAGTGGTTTAAAACTCAATTTTAAAGAAACTCTAATTCAATCTAAGGAACTGCAACAAACCTAGCAATTTCTCCTTGTTTTCTCTGAATATTGTGCATGCCAAAAAACATTTCTAGTCCTGCATGTTAGCAGTCAACTTCCCATGTTTTAAAGTTCTTCACTTCAGGAAATGGCCACCAAGCTTTCTGGGCTGTATAATGACAAATGTTGATTACAATCAATACTTTATACGTGCAATCTTATTAGTTGTTTGTGTGACTTCCAAAGTGACTTCAAGTCAACGTTAATAACAAATTACTAGAATGATGTTCTGATTTCTAAGATAAAGTAATAACAATGCTCCTTTTCCATTTTTTTTTTCCAATGATTCACACTGAAAAATTTACTTTGTAAGTTATAGTGTTGAAGATTAGTTTTGTCTAGGAAATGCCAAAGAAATACACTGTAGAGGCTATGCATATTCTCACTTGAAAAATTAAAGGCATTGTCTCCCTTGGAGTGTTGATATTCTCTCTTTGCTAAGTATTGAGATTGCATCTTGCAGATGGTTGAAGTTAGATTACTCATGGCTGGGATAAAAAAGTGAGTTACTATCCAGATACTAATTAAATCTTTGTCAGTTATTTCTGTTATTCACTTTGTTCTAACAGTACAGTCTATCTTGCCAGTCTAATGTCAGGCACAAGTTAACATCATTCCCACTGTTGTGCCATAATTTATTTTGGAAAGAGATGATCACAGCATGATTTGTCTAGTGCCTTGGTTGGCACTCAGTGTGGTGCCCATGGGTTTTAGTGTCCTGTAACCTGGTGCAACAAGTAGAGTGAGATAGGTGAGAGAGGGCTGTCTGTAACAGCTGACTGACTGCCTTTTCATCTGAAAGCAGGACTACACTGTGTTCCCTCTAAGTCATTATCAGAGCTACTTTGTACAGTATCACAGTTCTGCATCACAGTACAATACTCTACTATCACTGTGCTGTAATAGTACATTTAGCCCCATGCCTTGCCTCTGGCACAGTGTAATGTATAATGGATCTGATGAAACCTGAAAAAGAAAAGAAAAAAGTAAAAAAAAAAAAAAAGAGCCCTAAAGACACAGTGTGCTCTTGAAGTTATAACACTTCAAGTGAATAGAGAGATGGAGGAGGATAAAGGACTCTGCTGACCCTTACAGGTGAATTCTTTACATTTTGAAACATGAAAACTCTCTTACCTGACTTTCTATGTTAAAACAATCATATATACGTCTTGAAATTACCAATGGATTTCTGGGAATATTTTTACAGTGTTTTATTGACTTCTGTCATTCTAATGCTTGGTGCAACCTGATTTGCACACTGCAAATACAGAGAGGCAATCAGAAGGTTATTATAGAACTTGTCAGTATATATTGTATTATAAAGGTTTATGTTTTCATTTTTTGGACATGGGAAACAATGTCTACTTTAAAGCTAAATATAACAAAACAGCCAAAATTGTTCTTTAAAGATTTTTTTTTGTTTGTAAATGTAGCATATTATGCTGTTAATATAATCCTGTGAAAACGTTCTTCAAAGTATTTTGAAATAATAGTTCATATTTTAAAGGTCTGCTGAAGACACACTAATGAGCAACTATGATAATATTTTGTCTTAGTAAAGGCAATCATTTGCAACTAAAGCCCTATCTTTCTTTCCTTGTCTTTTCATGAGTAAGATTAATGCTGTTTTCATTTCTTGGGGAAATCAGGAACCTGAAATAAGTCTGTAGCTGACTATTCTTTTGCACCAAAAGTGAGTATATAATCTTGCTTTCTTTGGGTGCAAATGTTACTTTGGAACTAAAGCTATAAAGGCCACAAAGGTTTTGATACAACACTGAGTAAATATCAGTGGGCTGTTTCTTCAGTGTGTGAGCCCAGTGCAGGGCACATCCATCCCACCAAAAGGATATAGAAGCTAAAACTGCACCACTACAATCTACAGCTAAAATCTCAGTTTATTCTGAATTTGTTCTGATGCTTCAAGTACTTACATGAAGAAGTTCAATTTCACATATATGATGGGGCATTTGGCCAACAGTGGGTCTATTTGGCAATTATTTGCAAGACTGAGCTCCAAAGTTGTAGGGAGACGTACTTGCATGGACCCATCAGTCTGCCTCAACAGTGTTTAGATATTATTTTAATCAAAGAACTGTGTGCCATTACCCCAGGATCTATGTCAAGCTGTGGATTAGGTTTATAAAAAAACTTACAAAAGCTCCTGCTGGTTGAAAGATTATGAGTATTTAGCTACAGTACTGCTATTATAGCCATGAACACGTCCTTTCAGTATTTTTTTGAATTGTAGCAGTGTTACAATTAATTAATTGTGTTTGTCTAGTTATAAATTAGACTAAAGTTAAAGGCTAACATTTTATTAAGCACTACTGATTTTCTTATTGTTTTTGACTGTATAACTTAAAATGATATACACTTCTCTATCTAAACTGAACTCAAGGAATGTCAATAAAAGACACTGTAGTCAAATCTAAGAATGTTAAATCAGGAAAATTAAAGGAACACCAGTAACTACCAGTAACTGTCATTCTGTTAAACCTTTTTAATTTCTTGTAACAGCAGAGTAGTGTTGTGAGAACATGAGATAATATATGCAAAAAGAAGAAAGGAACTCCTGTTTGCAAAAAATACAGGGAAGTTGTTCCCATAATAAGTCATTCTATTAAACAAGAGCCACTATTGCACTCTAGCAAAGCAAGTATGACCCAGAAAGTCTGTTAGGAACCAAGCATCATTGTTAGCATAATATATTGTTAGTATATATATTTTTCCTTACCACATACTTTTTTTTTTTTTTCTAATTTGGAATTGCATGAGACTCAGTTAAAGAGATTGTGGATCAAGATTTGACACTTAAGGAAAAGTATTTTTTTATATTGTTCAAAGCTGACCTCTGCTTTTAAAAAGGCTTGATCTGCACTTTTTCATCTGTTTAGAAGCATACATTTTTGGTTAAGAAATTGAAGACAATCTCTTTGTCTTTTTCCTAAGCTGGGGAGGTTGAGATAAAAAAGAATGCCTGCTTTAAAAGTCACACATGGCTGTAATTTAAGATTTTTTTTTTTACCTCATTGTCCATAACAGTTGAAAGAAACCTTCAATGAAAGTTTATTAACTAGGCCAATGCCCGAGGCAATAAAGGTTCATTTATTACCAGTTTCTTGGCTGTTTTTCTTCTCCTATTTTTCCGTTAAACTCATAGCGTAAGATAATACTTCACAAAATTAAACCTTTGACCTTCTGTGGAGTTAAGTCGCCTTTGATTAGATAAAGTAACAATTTATGGTCCAGTGTGAGGTTGCACATGAAATGAATAATGCAACAGACTGAATGAGAACTGAGAATCTATTGCTTTTGAAAAGATGACTGTTGTTTGAGAAAGAATGTTCTCTCTTAATTGTATTGTAGTGATGCTGTATGCATTCCAGTAGGATTTTAAACTGTTGCTGAAAAGTACAATACAGCCAAGTAATTATGCAGTATACATTGTTTTAATTCCGTCACAATCGCACCAAACCAATAATAAATTCACAGATTACAAAACCCTATTTGGCTATAACAGTTAGCAATTTGTTGTGGTATTTGAAAAGCACTTTATGATTTCATTTTTACTCTTCAGTGCCAAGGAATAAATCCACAAAAAAATAATAACTTCATGGAATGTACGTCCATCAGTTCCATAAATGGCAAATATTAGTGATAAAATAAATTTACACATTTTTTTTCAGCATCATTGAACCTGCCAGTAGTTCTAATTCAGAAAATGCAGTCTTAATATTAAGTTTCACATACTTTTAACAAAACACATCAAGAGGACATTACTTCTTTCTAAGTCAATGTTTTATTTCTGCAAATGTGCTGTTAATTGTGTAGACACATTGTAAGTAAAAAAGACTTTTAGATTTGAAGATTGCTGTGGAAATTTAGCTCTCTTGCTTGTTTATTTTAAATGCAATACCCAGACCTCAAAATTCATATTGCAATTTAGGAGTAGTTACAGGAAAAAGGTCTGATTAGTTTGATGAACAACAGATGGTTTGAGCCTCACATACATTGATTTTCTCCCATTGCAAGACTGGCAATTTCATTTTAGTTGCACTGGTCTAAACCAGATCACATGGCTGATTTTTTCTAAGTATTCCTTCTTTAACAATATTAAAGAAGTGTGATTAGTTACTCTTTTTTTTTTTTTTTTCCTGAATCCTTTATTAAAAAACATTTCAAAGATGTTAAAAATGGCCTGGATTAACAGTGTATGCCTAACCACACAAGTTGAGCAGGAAAATACAATTAGAATGGCCAGACAAGAATTTTGTGGTTATCCCAAAAGAAAAGGTAATGAAATTTTTTGGGGTATGCCAATACTGTTGTATAGGATAAGTCCAGGTATCTTAAGAGAAATAAAGCTTTGGGATAACTGTGCCATTCCAGGCCTACACTATACATAACAAATGCTACTAATGAGACAGTATATTTTAGCAGAACATTATGGTGTAGACTGAAGTTCTCCTTTCTGCAATCCAGTCTATGCAATCAGACCTCTGTCCTCCAGCAGATTGCTTTCCCCTTCTTGTTTTATGTATTGCACTATATAAAACACCCATTAGATTAGAGACTAAGGTTAAGATACTGTTTTGTTTGAAATAACTGGGAGGCAGGGTAATAAGCTACCAAAAACTTGTACCTGAACTGCTGAAACCCATGAAAACAGTGCAATAATCTACAGTGATCGGGGTCAAGTCCTAGGAGCCAACCCTGCCTTTCTTTCTCAGACAAGAATTTTTCAGATTTTAGTAAAAATTTTGCCCAAGAACCTCAATAGGAAACGGAATTAAGTCAAGAAAAGACATTGTTTTCAAGTCATTGAAGCAAAATATAAGAAAAATTATTAATTACTGAGTTTTAATAATGAAAGGTGTTGTTTCAGAATTTAAATGACATTTGGAACTCCTCCCATGCAAAGAATAAAATATTTTTGTGGAATGAACTTTCCAGCAAATAAATGAAATTAAATGTACTGCACTGCTGACAGCTGTATTTCGTTTTTCATCCTGTTCTGTGATGGCAAAGGGAAGGTATCTTGAAAATCTTCTCAAAGTCCTAAAGAAAGAGGTTATGAAAATATGTATATATATAATAAGATTTTTAAAGTACTGATAAATATGTATAAATGTAAGGTATATATAAAGGAGGATAATAGTTATATTAAGGAAGTTATTTATTGGAATAACTATTAGGAATTATAATTACTACTAGACATAGTTAAGGTGAAGGATGTTAAAAGTGAATTAAGATCAATTATTGAAATATTTTTTTTTAAGTTGTCCAAGGACCCAGTTTGGGCATACAATTAAAAAATGTGTATTTTGAGACATATGTGAGGCTGAAATTAGAGATCCTTTTCTTTTTTCTTTTACAGACAGGATGTGCTGTAAGCTGCTCTTGCCATCAAAGCTGAAAGTTTTAAGAACTCTTTTTTTAAGTCAGGGAATAGTATTGGAAGGCAGAAACCCTGGAGGTGATTTAGTGCCCACCAATAATTTGTACACATTTTGAAAATCTGTCATGGTGTATGACAGTTGTCCCAGATATTTTGCTTTTAAAACAGAATTGTTTTCTGAAGATGTTATGTTTTTTTGGCATTGTTTTCCATTTGTCATTGTTTTCCATTGTTTTCCATTTCCATTTCATTCACTCATTTTTTAGCATTAGAGACCACACACACTGGGCATACTTCTGGTCTCATTCTCACCCACAAAATTCTGACTTCAGTAGAGTTGCATGGGTGTAAATTAGACTAAAACTTGGCAGGAGAAAGCTTATGATTATATTTGGCAGAGGCAAGAGGCTGCAACTTTATTAACATAATTAACAGCTACAAACACACCCAACAGGCCAAAGTAATCTAGTGACAGAAGAGAGAAGGTCTTTGTAGGAAAGGATCATTCACGCTTTCTTTTGGTGTTTTGCTTCTTGTTCCTGAGTTCCTACTAGGGCTTGGAGAGCTTTCAATTGAGCTGTAATTCAAATTCATACTGCTCCTACAAGACACCTTGAACAGACTTTTGCTGATGAGTCTATAGGAACTGTCAGCAATACGGAGATTACTTCAGAAGTGTGATGGTTGAATTGAACTTTACTTTCTGATGTTTTGCTTTTTGAATTAAATTGTTGGACAAGATTAATTGCACGCAGTAAGAGATTTAAATGAATAGCTTTATAAAGCATTAAAGTTCTAAGTATGTCACATGGGAAAAAGGCTGTAAGGTTTAAATGAATAAATGTATTTAATGCATAAAATGTCTAGGCTAATTTTTTAATTCCTTTACTAACATCTTTTATTGAAAAACCATACTTTATTCATCCATCTTAGTTATACTGCTGTGGTTGTGGTAATTTAATATTCCTGCTCTTCGCTAATCTTCTGGTTCAACAGAAGTAAACAATAGCTTTCATAAATTAAAAATACGCTCTTCAGAACATGCTTCTGAAGATAAAAAACAAGGCTGTAAACATTTATGACTGAAACAAACTAGATTGTTCAAATACTGCCATGATGTATCATGTATATCAATATGGCACTGATATCAGTTAGAATGCAAACAAGGTTTTAAATGATGTGCCCCTTCATTTCAGCTGGAGAATCCGCTTTACACCATCTGCCTATCAGATGGTTAGGAACCAGGACTGCGTATTAATGCCACATGTTCGATTTTCTTTCCTCTTGTAATGGTTAGATTCATATTGCTAATAGCTGTGCATGAACACTGTCGAAATTTGTGTGACGATGGAGTGATGAGATATTTATAAAGCTGCCTGTCTCACTGCATAATCAGCAGGAAGAATGCCAGACATAAACAAATTATCAATTTCAGAATATTAATGACAACTACCATTGACTTTAATCCATTGAATATTTTGGCCTGGATACTTTTTAACTGTTCAAATAAATATTTGTAAAGAATAAAAACTACTGAAGTGGCTGTTTGGTGTGATCCTTATTTCTTTCAGTTCAGTTGCCTTTATAGATGACTCTGGTTATCTCATATTTGAAAATAAAATTTCCATAGTGCAGAAAAGTGTGCACCTCAGAAGCTCCTTGGCTACCTGTTGTAAGAGTAAAGTGATATTAAGTAATTTTTAGGTCAAAAGGCTTTTTTGAACAACAGATTTAAAAAAAACCAACAAACGTTCCCAAGTATTTACCCAAGTATATACCTGTACCTGAACTTTAAAGTTCATGTAGATATATGTATATAGATACACAGCAGCTTATTAACCTCTTCTGATTAGAATATATTTGTCTGCTTTTGCTAGTGAGGTAAGTTAGGTAAGTTTGGCCCTGTGCTAGAAAGGAAATTTTGTCTTGTACCATACCACAGTATATGTCAATGCACCAGTGAATATAATATAAGGCGCTTGAATAACTGGCTCGGGACCTTCCTTGCCACTTGTTTTGCTATATCATGACAGCCAAGTGATAGCAAAAAGGAACAGAAAAGCTAGAATTGCAGTGAGGAATGGTATTAAGCTATAAATTTGAGGATTATTCCTTATTCACATTTCCTCCCTACTTACACTGGTCCTTATATGAGACATGCATTTCAGATTCATATAGTTTAAATTAATTGCTTTATAGCAAAGTAATAATTTCAATTACTTATGCATTTGTATGAGAGAACGAATGAAAGTAGCAGTTTAATTTCTGATTTTTTGAACTGTTTCTTATCACAAGCGTTATCTTGCAAAAATTGTTCTACAGGACTGAGTAATCTGTATTTTAGTTTCCTAGTCCCTATCCAAAGGTTATTACTTCCACTAGAGAGAAACATTATGGCCTTCTTTGGAGAGAAGCACCGAAGCATAATTTTTTGCAAATTTTTTAGCAAAACAGAGCTTGTATTTTAGCTGTTCTACAACCAGATCACTACCCCAGTTAAAGATAATATTGTGGGCTCACAGTTTTTATGTCCAGTGTCTGTTTAATAAGGTATTTATGCTAATACTTGGAAGCACTTAAAAACTGCTGGTCTGGAAATGCAGTCACAGCCAAAAGTTTGAGGCCTGCTATTGTATTAATGGGTTATATTGTATTTGAATATTCCTCCAAAGGATTGTTCTTTAAAGATGCTAGTTTTAGCTTGTCAGAGATGTATATAAAAAAAGGAAGTATAGGTTATTGTATTGTTTAACGAACACAGGATGCAACTCAAAGTTCAGAGGTTCATCTCTTTTTCTGTGGCCGAATTTAGGGACCGTAACCAAATCTGTATAACGTATAGCTTCATATCCTTCCTCTAAAGTAAAAATATCATTGGAAGCAATCCATGTTATTGTCAATACCTTCTTAAAATCAGAACATGCATAATTTGTAATAGCAGCAGAGGCTAAAATAAAATTAAACCCTCGTATTTATCTACCTTCTGATTTGATTTTTGGCTTTTGGTACATCTTCTTCTACCTGAAATAGCAGTTTTCTAAATAATATTGATCTGCCTATGCAGAATGTAATTATCACATACTTGGTAATTCTCATTGCACTTGGAAGTGTTAGAAGTCAGCTTGTGAGGAGGATTGTGAGGCTGTAGCTGTTTGTTAATCTTTACGCAGTCATGCAAAAGAAATAAGGGAAAACAACCTTGCGTCAAGCCGTGATATATTCAAAGGCACCTCTTATGCCACCTCATTGCTTTCCTGATGTCCGTTCACCTTGTGCCTTCTCCCCAGTGGATTTTGCCTTCTGTCCCCTCCCCATTGCTAGCTGAAAACATGGCAAGAGTGTACTCTTTGTTGTTAAGGAGGCAAAGGAGACATCAAGAGGCCCTTGGAGCAATGGTGGTAGCAATATTTACCTCAGCAGCCTGGGATTATTCGCTTTTTTGGTCTAGTTAAATTGCACTTCCCTGGTACTGGGCAGCAGTCTTGGCCCACTGGAATAGTAATTGTGAGTTAATTCCTTTTCAGATCCATAAGATACTTCACACCTCTCAGAGTAGCTGAAAATCAGACAAGCAGGCACCTTTAAGCTAATTACACCGAGTTTTTTCAAACTTTCTTCATGATCAGGGCAAGAATCTTGATTCAAAATGACGATCTCTTCTCATCGTGTGTCATCACAGGCTGAGGGATGAGATTGCATAATTGCATAAAATTTACCTGGTTTAATGCCTTCTCTTTCATTTCTTACATCTAATTCTCTTTAATTTCCACCTTAGCCCCTTGTATCAGTCCTGTGGGTTAGGCAGCTCTTGTGAAGTTTTGAAACTGACTTTCCTCTGCTATCACCCAGGCTGGGGCAAAGGGATTTGGGTAGGTAGCAGCACAGTTTGGGGACCACAGAAGAATTATCCTGCCTCAGGAAAGGGGGCAAAAATTTATGCTTGTAACTTTGATTAAAGGCTGTATCTAATTATGTGTTTTGAAGGCATTACTGGACTGTTTCTTTAATTGCTTTTGGCAAAGAGAAATTTTCTCATTTTTGTAGAACATTCTTGTAAATGGTTGGATGGCAGAAATTTGGTTTGGTAGGAATAGTACTTGGATTGTTTGAAGGGGACTTTGGGTTTAAATGGGTTAATAATTCCTTTACCCATTGATAAAAACCTTAATGTTTTGAAGTTCAATGAAAGCAAAATAAGTATTTTACTAGTGTTCTATGTTACTAATATGATAGTATTACCAGTTACTGGACACCAATTTAAGATCTAGATGAATATATAGATATAATTATCTAAATAGAATGTGAAAAATTTTACTTGAAAAAGTTGATAGCCTTCAAATCTAACAAGAAGAATAATGTTCTACGGTATTCTCTATTCATTATGTAGCAAACAACCTTAGTTCCTACAATAATGGAGAATTATAGAATGATATATATTCAATTTTCTTCAAACTTTTTTGCAGGCCTGACAGCAGCAGCTGCAGCAGCAGCAGCTGCCACCAACGCCGCCATAGCAGAAGCAATGAAAGTGAAAAAAATTAAATTGGAAGCTATGTCCAACTATCATGCAAATAATAACCAGCATGGAGCCGACTCTGAAAATGGAGATCTGAATTCAAGCGTTGGTAAGTCTCAGATGCACCATTTTTATATTATTATAATGATTTGGTATTTTATTAAAATGGTGATCCTTCTGGACTTCCTTCTGAAAGACCTTGATTTAGTATGTGAAGTTGCATATTTGTTTTCCTTGTCTTACTTCTTTTAGTTTTATTTTGTATCTGACCTTTACACCAGCATTCAGAGTTGTTGTTCCTATTACAAAAACATTCTTTCCTTTGCAGGTTACTTTTGCAGACTCCAGTTAATGTTTACCATAGAGAGGGAAAAAAAAAAAAAAAAAAAAAAAAAAAAGTGGTTTGATTGCTTAGAGTTCATTTTTCAAAGTACAGGTGGGGTGACAGATGATGGTGTCAAAGTGAAATTTAACAATGTCTCCTGCTCAGTGTGCTGGGTATCGACTTTAGGTAATTCAGAACACAAGCTTGAAAGCAGAATATTTCATACTTTCATGTGCCCTGTGACAAAAGGAAAACATACATACACAATAAATTATTGCCATGCTCTGCAGTTCCTATCATATTTTATTTTAATAAACACATTCTTAAAATGTAGTTAACAGGTTTTTCCATTTCTTAAGCAGCCATCAGCAACTCTTTTTCTTTCTCAAAAAATAATTCTTTCAGTGTACTTTATTCATTTATTTGGACAATTTGTTTTGCTAAAGCATACTTCAAAGCTAGAATAACTTTTTCTTGTTGTTGATTAAATCTTTAATCATCTGTGTGTGTCTGCTGTAAAATGTTTTGTTATGCCATTTCATTGTATTGGCTCCTTTTATCATGTTGAGACAGTATTAACTCAGCAGCAGAAATTCAATGACAAAGAGGTACGTTCAGAAGACTGCAGGCAAGATTGGTGTATATTGGAATAAAATGGCTTAAGATAGGGATTTTTTGTTTGTTTTTATTTAGGCTCTTTTGTTTAATTTTGTTTATTTTTTAGTTTTTCATCTCCTAAATGCATTTGAAATGAGTCTTAGAGAGTTATGTACTAGCCTAAACATAAATAAGTACATGTTTGTGAACAGATTTCTATACAGTTCAGTAGACAACAGTAGGGTATTATTTAGAAATAATGTGAATTGTAGTTCAAAGAAACAGTTCACCTAGGCACATGCTATTTTAAATAGTAACAATATGTATGCATTACTGCAGTAGGAGATGACGAGATTTTTTTATTTACCTTTTAAAGAAAGGCTTAAAAAATGCCTCTGTGATGGTGTAAAAAAAATAGTCTGTGTGTTAGCGCTCAGATACCACCATGTGCAATCACAAGAATGTTAGTGGAAAGATTGTCCTCTTGGAGAGAAGACAAGAGAGGGTAGAGAGCAGGTGTCTTTGAAATCTGGGCAAAGGAGTTAGGTACAAATGAAGTGGAAGGAACAGGTGGCCCCTAACATACTGGAAAAAAAAAGAGAAGTAATGGTAAAGAGTGAATAGTCTAAGTGCAAACTGAAGATAGTCTGTATTAGAACTAGAAGCTAGTTTGGATATGAATTTCAGACTTTGATGAATTCATTAATTGAAATAAAATGTTCTAATATTGGATTATGGAATGGCTATTCTACTTGGCAGTTATAGTGACAAACCATTTCTACACCCATGAAAATGGAAAAGTTAACAGGCAATCAACATCTAAACCACTTGAAGTGAACAAAAGAGAAAAAGAAATACTTTGAAATTATTGTTTGAGGCATAATTTAGATAGCTGATGTGCTCTTACTCACCTTAATCATTTTCCCTGTTTAAGAAAATACATTCTAACTATTTTAGTCAGGAAAAGTTAGTGAAGCAAGATTATTTATTGTAATTGTCAAAATTTCCTCTCAGCCCCTTGACTTGCTAGCTTCAGTTAATTCCCATATTTAACTGAATGAAAAATTGAATTAGTTGTATTAAGAAAAAATGTCTCTTCTGAGTAGAGTGAATCACATTCCAGTTGTCTCTGTTCCATGAGGAACGGATTTGGAAACAGGGTGTGCTTGTCTTATATCTAGTTTTGAGCTGTGAAGGTTTTCTCACAAATAGTTTGCATTTATTTGTTTCTTTTTTAGTGAGTTCTATGTAGTGTCCAGTGTTGGTTATGCCTGTGGCATCAGAGAAGTGATTCCTGCTGATACGAATGCCAGTGTATTATTAGGATCATGAAGGGTTTTATTAGTTGCAGTTTTTAAAATGAGCATATTATATTATCTTGACAAGAACTTGTATTTCAAAGGTTTTGCTTTGTAGCAGGTTGTGCTTTTTTTTCCCTGCATTTTTTTCAGATGTTTATTTATGTCTTTTCAAAAAGATATTATCAAGTCCACATATGATTAATATTTTAAGTTATGGCTTGTTAGGCATGAATTTGAAATATTATGTTACTGAATGTTGACAGGAGGAAGGAGTAAACAAAAAAAACCAAAACCACCCTGATTTTGGTTTATATTTTAAATTATGTTATGTGCCTGACTAAACTGAAAAGGAATAAACTAACTAACCAGTCTAAAAGCTTAACTGATACACATTAGCCCATATGTAATGAGCATTATGGTATATTAGTGTACATGGATTGTTTATACCATGTTCTTAGGCTGTTCCAATGCCTATGTAAAATATGAATAAAATATGGCTCTTGGGTTGAATTGTCATGTCTACTTCTGAATTGTCTTGCTTTTTGGCTTTAATTAAATGCTTAATGTGAACCATATAAGTAATTTTTGTAGATGGATGTTGTACAATTATACAGAGCACAACACAAATTTATTAACTTGGTCCTTTGAAATAATGGCCAAAAGGTTAGTGAGGGAAGGGAGTTAAAGGAAGCCAATGATACTAATAAGTAATCATTTTATATCCTTCAGTTTTGTATAGTAACCTTGAGCTTGCATCCTCCCACCAGGAATTATCATTCTAGAAGGGGGGGAAAATGGAAAAAAAAAAAAAAAAAAAAAAAAAGAAAAAAAAAAAAAAAAAAAAAAAAGGCGAAATTACAGAGGAATGAGAGTGAGGTATTAGCACATTGAGTAAAAAATATGGCTGCAACGCCTTTCTCTCCCATCCACAATCAATTGGATTCTTTTAGTTTAATATTTACTTGCTAAGATGAGATGCTAGTCTGCATGGTGATAAACAGTCTGCTGCTGGCATCTGAAGGTGACCTGTCAGTTCATATGGACAAATCTCCTGCTTACTGAAATGTACAAAATAAATCATTAAAGCAGGCAGGTGCTCATTCCCAGATTTAAATCACCATAGATTTATGATTTGAATTAATGCTTCATTTGGTCATAGAAATAGATGCTGAGACAAATGATATGCAGTGGTTGGGGCTTCCATACTGTAGCCATCCTAATATTGATTACTGAGATGTCTTTGCAATCTCTTGTTTATATCAAGTACTGTCTTGTGACAGCTTAGCTGATATGAGCTACATTGCAGATAAAGAAGGAAAAATGTCCTGGGTTCTTTTTAGTGGCAATTCTATATACAATGTGTAGGATAGATAAATTATTTATTTAAATAAAATATATTAAAAGATGAATTCCATATGTCAGCAAACAAACAAACAAACAGATTATGCTATGTGTTGTGGGTTTCCTTGATTTAATTGTAGAATTTATAGAAAGAGTGACAAGGTCAAACTGTAAATTTCATTGAATAAGTTCTGTTCTTTGTCATCTTAAAATCTTAGGATGAATTTTGGATCAGTTGTTTATTTACCATCTAATACTCCAAAGTTATAGGTTGGTAGATCAGCTCAATTATTTCCTTGCTGCTTAAGTACTTACTGCCCTGCTATCATAGTTCATTAACCTGCAGCAGCAAAAGATAGAAGCCTTTGAAAGTAAATATGTTTAAAGCTATTTCTGTGAGCTAGGATTTGCAATCTATATCTGGATAGGAAGTGAAGAACAGTTCGTATACTTTTGCTTCCCGAACATTTTATATAATGAAAACACTATGCATGCACTTTAGGGAATACTCAAAGGATTTGTAAAGACCTTTGCCACTTGCTAAAATGTGACTCATAAAACTTGTAAACAACTATCAACAATAGTAAATTACTTGCTTAGTAGGAAATGAGTTCATATCTATTCAAAATGTGATCTCAAAACAGATGTCCCAAGAAAATGTCATTGTTTAAACTACATTCATACAGAAAAAAAATGCTATTATTTCTTTAAGGAAGTGAAGCAATCATGAAGACTTTGGTGTTCTCAGTTTCTAAACACAGTTAGGAAATACAAGGCAACATTTTACACTTGGCTAGCACATTAATCCATAAACAACCACAAAATGTGTTGAAAATTAAGAGGTTTTCTTGGCATGTTAGGTTTCCGAATCATCCTCATTACCTTCTGATATTTAAAATTATGAGACAAATGCAAGGCTTCCTGTGATCTGTTGTTCAAAAGTAACGGTTGCTTGCATACTATTGTTCCTTTTTTTTTTTTTTTTTTTTTTTTTTTTTTTTTTTTTTTTTTTTTTTTATATCTATATTTAATGTTGTTTAACTTT
>JANHGN010020647.1:14727-26974 GCA_024605025.1 Megaceryle maxima | reverse complement strand
ATAGAAAATAATAAAATAAAGTAAAATATAATAATAAAATCTAGGGGCCAGTAAACTGAAACAATTTGTAGGTCTTACTCTTAATCCTCATACATATTGGAGGTGTCATGGGGCACAGATAGAATTGCTGCTGTACCAATACAGCAACCGGGCTTGCACTGAAGTTTCACCCTTTCTGATCTGGGTTTGAACTCTTTGGTGTACAGCTGACACCTCAACTGGAGGAAGAGGCATGAAGAGAGCTATTTCTTGAAATCCAAAAGTGCTGTTTAATAACTGGTGAGAGTGGTAGTGGTGGGAAATGGTGGGGTAGGAGAAGTAAGAGGAAAAGACAGCAAGAGGAAAATAAATATAAGGATGGGCAAGTCCTGTTACTCTGGGGTTTGCACGGAGATGTACACAGGACAGGCTAAGACTCTGGGTTGTCTGTCTTTTGTTTATCTTTGTATGGAAAAGCTGATTTGCCAAATTAACAGATGTGAATGACTGCGGATGGCATAAAACTTACTTTATTTGGACTTTTAAATTTTTTTCATGGCTAGTAATGTAGGTGTGACCTCACCTAGAACTGAGTTTATGGCTATGAGATTCTGACCCCTGTTTTGGTACTGGAATATTCCTTTGTGATGTCCTTGCCCTTTTCCTGTTTTGCAGTGGTGTGATACAATTTTTGCAGTGTTCTGTTTCCCTTCTGTGTCCCCTCATCATCCCTTGATAATTATTTTTGAAAAATAGTATACTTCCTTATTGCAGTAGCAATGTTGACAGCTGTCGATTTATCAGATGAGCTGTGGAGAGCAAAGCCTGGTACTCTTGTAGCCACATAAATTTCTGCAAAATTCTGCTTTCTATTTTGAAAGGGATTTTTTTGTTTGTTTGTTTTTATAATTATGTTCACAGCTGCAGTACAGCTGTATTGACTCATGGAGCCAGGAACAAGGACAAAAAGTTAAAGCTGAGGTCCAGTTTATAGCTAGATGGATGAAAAACTGAATGTGATGCAAGCAAACTCGATATCTTGACAAAGAGTGGAGTAAGTGGGAAATGGAACGCTGGAGAGTCCCTATGCAAGTTTTCTTCTGTGCTGATATTAGGATAGAAACATGATTTCTTCAGAGCTCTTTTAAAGGCTGAGGGGTGCTATAGCCAAGTTATCTAGGGAGCACAGAGAAAATTAATTCACAATTTATTGTTAAAAATAACTATCAATATTTTGTCACTGATTCTGTCTGCTATGAGTCATGGCTTGATATGTTTGTTCCGGAGGCGGAAAGTAGGGATGAAGAGTATTTTACAGACAATAATGAATTAATGTTGCCATTGGGTTTGTAGCTGCTACTGCAGAATTTAAGAGTTGTCACCATGGAGTTAGGTCTGTTGTATGCTGCAGAGTATGCAAAAGACCTGTTCTGTGGTGACTTGCTGCAGTTGTGGTTAGCTCTAGGGTGTTTGGACTTTAGACAGTATTGGTAAGAGTAATATTTTGTTTAATAGCTAGAGGCAATAGTCATATTGCATTACTGCTTCCATACAGATGAAAGGGAAGTAATAGTGATGTTAAGCAATAAGTGAAATCTTAAATATGTAAGAAATCGTGGGATGTAATTTATAGCAACACAACTCTAGAAGAGACACCTTAGACATAAGTGGAACCAACAAACCTTTCACAATTCTGGAGTCAAAAATTGTATTCAGTTAAGCAGTGAGAAAACTACCCAACTACCCCTCAGACAAAAACCCTATCAACTCTTTCATATTTAGGCATATATGTTCCATTTCTCTATTCAAATAATGAGTGACTTTTTCTTTATTTTGTCCATGGTAGTCAGTTAACACAGGTTTAGGTTGTGTTGCTACCACTTGGAAAGTTCTTGCAAAGTGCTGTTCCATTTTGTCCTGTAGCATAAAATTTAAGCAGAAATTAGTAATATAATACCATTTTTATAAGTGAAAATAGTAGTATATATCTAATATTTTTATAAAATCTGCACTTTTTCTAAGTTGCCTGTTCTTCCCAATAGCTATTGATTGTTTATTTTAAAACAGACCAAGGCCATAAGGAGAAGGGGTTTTTTCCACACCCATCATCCAGAATAAAGAGTTATAGCTTTTAAAAATTGGTCTTAGTGTTATTCAGATCACATAAGACTTCTTTTAATTGGCCCTTAATAAGCTTGGTTTAACTGGGATTTAAAGAAAGAACAGTGGTCATTAACATTAGCCAGATTAAGACTCTGTTAATTACCACTGAAAGATAAAGTAATATGCAAAGATGGGGTCTAAAATATTCTTGCACTTAAGCACCCAAGGAAGTTGAGAAATTTCTTGCTAACTGAAATGAATAAGTCAGTAGCTCTTTCTTTGCAAAGCTGAAAAAAGAGAAGTGGGGAGGGAGAGAGAGAGAGTACAGTTTACTATATTTAAATACTCTGGCTTAAGTAGTACTCCATATACATAAATAGTTTCTGTTTTATTTAATATTTTTTTCTGTCCCACAAATGTAAGTTATGATTTTTTTCAAAGTATTTGATAAATTCTGCATGAATTTATAATTTTTGGTTGTTAATCTTTTGTATAGATAAACATAGTCTAATATATGTCGGTATACTTGTTTATAGGCTTTACATATGAATATCCATATAAGGTGACAATGACTACTTATATGGCATTTTTATGATGTGAATATAAATAAAGCATTCCTCAGTTATGACAGTTACTCAAGTATCATCATGATACAGTATTTCCACTTTGCAGTGGACTTGTGGTTTTGTCATGGTATCCTATCACAGCACCCATTAGAGGAAAGTTCAAGAAACAGACAATGGACAGATATAGACTCATCTTCTGTGCATAAATAGTTCTGACTAGTCTTTGTCAGTCAGTGGTGATGTATAATCTGAAATAAGAAGTTTTTAATCTCATGTAAATGTTTCTTATATTTAATGTAATGAGGGTTTTTCCTCACTACTATACTAAGTGATAAGTTCTGGTTTAAATGAACTGTTGTTCTCAATTATTTCCATCTGTATGATTACAAATATTTTTAAACCAAGTAATTCTGTTTAATCCAGAAAGTGATATGTGCTGATATGTTGCATCTCAGTTTGATGGAATATTTTCACATTTTTGTATAGTGAGAAGGGCTAACAGTTGTGCCAAACTTACTGTTACATATTCTCATATATTAATGATCTTTTTCACTTCCATCTCTCTAAATAGACTGATGATCTTAATTTAGAAAAGGACTAGTTATAAATTTTCTACATTTTATTTCTACTTCTTTATATAATCTCTATTTTCCTTTAAACTGCCTTCACGCAGAACAGTTTTCCAGAGCCTGTGTCTATGACATGTATTTTCTTAGGAAATGAAACAGTGATCAGTTGGTTGGCCACATAGTATATTTGATTCCATTTAATATTTAAAGATGCTGGTGTTTGTTAGGGTATTACTACTTTTTTTTATTATTATTATTGTTTATTATCAATATAGTTGAAGTATGAATTTTTAAGAATAGATTCTGGGAAATCACTACAACATATTGTATTTTTATTTCTGTTTGAAGTTCTATGTAATACGTATTACAGCTCCAATTTTTCAGTTAGTGATCAATAGCAAACCCATGATATGCCAGAAGGACTGTAGTATTTTCTAAAGCAAATAAATCAGATCTGTAGTGTTTCACTAGCATAGTTAGAAAAACATCTAAATTCCCATCTTTGTATGTAAATCCTATAGTTTATCTATATATGTGTTTTTAAATTATTTTGAAGATCTATTTCTCTTGTTTGGAAGCCTGAGTTGAGCATGCTGGGTAGATCAGAAGGTTAACCCTTAAATCATATCTTACACTGTACCGTTTGAATATAGAACACTTGCAAATGAAAAAGAACATTTCTCACCCGTTCACACAGAAACTGCTACTTGTAGAAGACATGGGACCATGTGGACATTCTTATCCTCCCAAGGGTGCACCCGACACCTCCTATGCATTCTTTCATGTACATATTTTAAGTATCAGATGATAACCATGGGCCATAAAATCTGTTGCTTTTAAAATAACAGGAACTGTGTTAACAAAAGAACTTGACAAACTTATTGTCTCAAATAAAATAATTGAAAAAAGGGCCAAAGAGGAAGAAATATGCTTTAATCGATAGGCTATTTTTACGTGTGAATAGAAGTTTGGATCCATTCTGCTGGATGAGGTACGAACTTTATTAGCCTAAACTCGGTCAAACTCAACCCTTTGTTAAATCCATGTTTTCTCTTCGTAGACTGTGCAATATGTCCCTATTAAATTCCTCATTCATCAGTTTATGCCAAAGCCAGCCAGCATGTTGTCATTGTTTCCTGAATGCTTGTGCTTGGAGTGCAGCCTTTGCTGTGGAGCTGACTGTATTCCCTTGGGGACAACGTCCAATACTTACATATGGGAACAAGGAAGGAATCAAGATAAGACTGAGTCAAGAAAGTTTTAGCAAAACTTTGCATATGGGTGGTTATTACTGCTTTTATGACAGAAAAGTTATAGAGAACAATCTTTGCAAGTCAGTTTTGGGAAATAGTCTGCCCTAAACATAAAGTCTTTTGACAAATGTTTGGGGGATCCTGTGCCAAACAGGAGACCTCTTGTCTTACCCTACTTTTTCAGAAAAGTTTAAGGTATTTTCCAGGATAAACAGATAACTATGCTTTGTCAGCCTAAGATTTTCCAAACAATGCAAACAAGTTTAGATGTGTAATTCACATATAAACAATGTATAGGCAAACTTCTTTCCATTTAGGCCACAAACGACAGCACAATCAGTTGAAAGATTCTTTGCACTCGACATGGAGCATTTGGCTAGTGATGTTTGAATTCATAATAGTCATTAAAATTACTAGGTTTTCACTACCATGGTGAATGGAATAATTCTTTAGATAGAACAGTGTAGTGAGACAACTTCTCTGAAGAAGCAGAAAATGATGCTACACAAAGGAATTGATTTGGATATCTTAACAACTGCTTAAAAAAATTAATAAAATAGTTTCAGTGTTTTCCAAAAAAAAAAGAAAACCAAGTCTATCTCAAATCTCCTCTTTATATTTTCTTCTTTCCAATCTCCATAGTAAATACCTCAAGCACTTGCCAGTGTACTCCCTCAATGAAGAGCAAGGCTGAAATCTGTCACAAATCATACCTAGCTGCCAGAGAAATTCAAATTGCTGTAAGCACAAGTGCCAGGGGAGCTCTTACAGCGATGCTGAAACCATAATGCAACATTCACAACGAGATCATTGCATCATAATCTCCTTCTGAATGTGACTCCCTTTGTGTGTTTGGTGTTTGCATGTCAGAGGGAGAAGAAGAAAGGGGATTGCGAGTTTAGCACAATCTGTTGCTCTATATTAAAGATTTTTTTTATATATATTAAAAAATGACCTGTTTTTATGCAGGATATTCCAAAGGTTTCCAAGCTACTTGCTGCCCTTTAATCCCCTCAAGTACAAAACCCTATCATTAGGAATATTCATGTTTTAATTTCAGGCAAGCTAGTTACTTGGAATTCTCTCTAAACCTATAAGCTTGATAAAGTTTATATATATTTAACATTATATTTATTTTCAGTCACATGTTATGCATCACAACTATTTCAATTTCCTAAGTCCACAGTCAATATTTAAATAAAGAACATTTGATTATTTCCCAGCTGTATTAGCTTTTGAACAGAGTAAGTTTATGAAAAACTATGGAAGCTTTGGTTTGTGGTTTTTTGGGGTTGTTTTTTGGTTTTGTTTTTTTTGTTTTGTTTTGGTTTGGTTTGGTTTTTTCCCCCCAGATTTATAACAACATAAGAGAAAGGAGAATCAGGGCCATATATTACAAAATGTCATTTACTTTAATTAAACATCTATCAGGCCTGCCTTTATTTCATGCAGTAGTGCTCACAAAGTATATGGAGGTTGTTTTGGGCTTATTTTGCTTTTTTTTAGAGAGCTTGTCAATATATTCTATGTATGCACTCAAAAATGACCAAGTTGTAGTGAATAGAATAGAAGAAAGCTGGCAGCAGGTTTGTTCAGAAGAGGAAAGATATGAGTGAAGTTGAACCTCATGTGAAATTGACATCTCTCTCCCTTGACTCTGACACCTGATATGATTATAATCAGCAGTTTTGTCTACAATAAAATGTGTTTGATGCACTCTGTGCAACTGAAAACTAGTTAGACTAAGAATGTGGAAGAGAGTGTAGATGGTTTCACAAAAAAAACCAGAAACTCACTTTGATTGTACCAGGGAAACAATTGGGCAGGAATGATTTAGTTGGTAACTGTTTTATTTATTCTTTAAATGGCAAGGGAAAAAAAAAAAGGATAAGAGAAATTGTCAGTATATGTATTTTAGAAGAACAAACATATATGGATAGACCAGTTTCAAACCTGGATCTGAAAAGTTCTTAAGTGTAAATTCTAGTAAAAAGTTAAGCACAGAAAAAAATGAAGGAAAGCTCAGATTTATTTATTTATTTATTTATAAACTAAAAGGCCCTGAATAATTCCATTTCATTAGAAAAGCCCTCTCAACATTAATAATTTTATTACTATATCTTGTCTGGATTGTCCCCACATTGCACTAAGCAGAGCAGTCCCTGGTTAATGCCAAAAGACTGGGTGGAATCCTCCCTTTGATGATCTGTAAGGCTGAATTCAGCACATAGCCTTGATGATGGCACAGAGCAAGGAGCCACTGTAAGTTTCACCAAATCGAGTGGTATGAGCTCAGAACTTGTACAAGATGAGTACAATCTTGAAACACTGCCAATCCCTTTACAAGTCTATGAAGGTCTGGGACTGCACAGACTAGAGGAATGGAGGTACTTGTCAAAACCACCGGCTAGTTAAGACCCAGACTGAGAAAGGTAACAATTCTGATATTTTCTTGTCCTTGATATTTCTGTACTGCCTAGCTCAGGCAACTCCATGCTTCTTTTTTTTGCCTTGAATTGTGGGGACCCTCTTTCTTCCTGTGCACTGTGTTGTAGATCTGAAATGCTTTCAAGTCTTTTATGTCAGCCACCTAAAAGTTAGAGGTTGTGGTAAATCTGTGTCTTTTCTTGTACCTGAGCATAAATGCTAAATAGCAACATTGGAGAAAAGAGAGAAAGAGAATAAATAGTACTGTGTGCTACTGAAACTGCATGGGGAATTTAGGTAGGCAGAATGCAATTATGCATTTGGAATACAGCCAGGACATATGGGTTAACACATGTACTCCTGTGAAAAGTGCCATGGGATATTTAATGACTGTAAGTTGTCAGAATTCAGTTTTACATCTCATCTGAAAGGCAGCACCACCAGCAGCATGATGTCCCTTCACACCATGCTGGAGCAGTTCCTCAGTATGGACTCAAAGGGAGCAAGTGGTATCTCCTGAATCACGAATTCTATTTCTTGCTGCATCTGGGCTTTCTTGAAAGATTTGTATTAAAACATTAATCAAGCTCAGCTTTTCTAGCTAATGAGGTCCAACAAGTTCACTATCCAACTCTGAATATGAGTTCAGTTGCCTATGCAGTAGCTTGGCACAAGATGGCAATTTATCAAACACTTTGAGGTGTAAGATGTGATCATTCTGGGCTTGCCACCTTTGGAGGATCTCTGATGAGTGTAAAAGTCTTGCTCAAAGTGTAATAGTGTAAGTAAGTAGTAAAAAGATAAGCCAGTTTAGCAAAAGTTTAAAGAGGATTTTTTATATCAATGTATTATGGAATGATAAATAATTCAAAAAAAAAAAAAAAAAAAGGAAATGAAGAGTCTATGTGTCAGCTATCATATATTGTATAAACATGAAGAATGTCTTAGGAAACTGTTATGAAAGATGGTTTAGATCTATTATGTATTGAACCCACTTACCTGAAATCTACTTCAGTGGCACCCAAGCCTAGGAACTGGCATTACAACCTCATCTGACTGTTTTTAATTGAAATGTTATGAACTTTTTCAGTCCTAACTGTAACTGGAGTGCCAAAAACATATATTATATTAATAATTTGGATGATTTTGCTGCCAGTAACTGTTGAAATGAACCCCAACCTGTCCCATGGACCTGGGACTTGGTGTCTTCCTGTAGAAAGTTGGTGTCTGTTGGTGTCTTCCTACATCTTCTTGTAATATTTTACATATTTATATAATCTATTTTTTTTTTCTTCTTTTTAGCAAGGACCACTCAAATTTCTACCATGTGCCCTTAATTGATGGGCTTAATAAATAAGGATATATGACAGAAGACAGGTACATCCACTTTCTGAAGTCTAAACATTCAGTATAATCCATATCAGTAGCTTTTACTATGTTGATTTGCCAGTGGGAGCTTCTTTACAGAACTAGTGGTAAAAGGCTGGATTCCACAGATAAAACAGCTTTTGTGATTCTTGAGTAAATAAATACATTCAGTTCCTGCATTACACCATTTTCAGGCAGCTCGTTCCCCTGCTGCAGAGCATTAATGCAGTTTGTCTTTGCAGTTGGGACTTTCTTTTTGATGTGGTGATTGACTGGAGTTTCCCAATCATTTGTTCAGCTGTGTAAGCCTCACTAATTTCCCAAAGTTAATCGTAACAGTGTGTATGGTTGAGATAATGGAGCTGGTTGCTATACTCATATAATTCTGCAGACAAATTCTTGATGAAAAGTCATAAAGCTGCAGTGTAAAAGAAAGTCCTTTTAAAGGCAGGTATTCAGCATATTGTAAACTCTTTCCTATTCTATATATTTATTTTGGTTTTGGTATAAAAGAGGCTGTCCTACTCATTTTCTCTAGAAAATATATGATAGTATAGCTATTATCTACTTGGAATAATTTGTTTCTTGTTTTCAACTATGAGAATAGCTGAAAGAAAGAAAAAAGAAAGAAAAAAAAGGAAAGGTTTAATTATAAAATTTTAAAACCAGTCATGTATCCAGCATGAGAGGTAGTTAAGAATCTGTACATTCTTAGAATTTATTAGGTCACTGGTTATTTATGTGGTGTCATCTTTTCTTGAAAATGCCCTGTAAAGGAATGAAAATGAATGCGTTAGATATGAAAGACTATACTATATCTGCAACTGCAAGCTATATATAACACTACTTGAAAATGCAGAAAGGATCTTATTTAAAATTACAGGATTCTGCGTTATAACCAAAAGAGAATAAATGAAAAATCTATAATGTTTCTTAAATATTCTGCAAGCTATGGAATATGCTGTGAGTCCTACCACACCAGCGCTAGCAAAAAAGTTGCAGTTTTGGTATGCTTCATTAACTGTTTGCATACAAGACAAAAGTGCTTTCTGATGAACTGTAAAACCAACTTGGGACCAATTTTCCACAACATAAATTCAACATTCATTCCATCCCCTGATATTCTTAGATTCAAATAGCTAGGGAGGTTTTATGTCTTATCTTTTATCAATAATTATTTTTAATTCTACAGTTTTAGATTATTCAGCCAAATGTAATAAGCTCAGGGTTGATTTCATACTGTGATGATTGCTGTTAAAGACATGTTGCTTTCTAGAGTACTGTGATTAGTCTGGTTAAGCATGTTTTTAACCAGTTATTTGAAATTCTTTGTTATCATAGATATCTCTTCCTAGAGATATTTTTCTCAAGATCTATAATTGGGCAGATAAATTTTATTCAGGCATCTGTCCCTTCAAATTGACTTTAAGATTCCACCTTTTTAATGGTTGTGGGTTGTTTTGTTTTGTTTTCCCATTTGTATTGAAGTTGAAATAGTTGTGTGGTAATATGTATTTCAGTGAAGTGGAAAGTGCCCTTTTAGATTTAGATTTGCACATTTATCAAGATAATGTAGTTAGTGCTCCTGAAGCTAATGATTCGCCTTTGTGTTTGCTGAATTCTGTTTTAGTGGTCTCAGTTTTTCTGTTGAAGCTTGACTGATGATGGACTCTCTTTATATCTTACTTATAAAGTACCATGTATTTACTGAATGAAGTTTATTTTACTTTTATTATAGAACAGTTTAGCTATTAAGAGGAGTCACTAGACTACTCTTCAGTAAGGTGAGAGGGTACATGGAAAATGTATATTGTAATAATGCAGACAAAATAATTGGAATTACAGGAGTTACACCTGATGTGAAGGTTTGCAAGTTATCCTAAATCACTTCCAACTTGTGTGACTATTATACTTAGGAAAGTGGTAAAGGTAGGCAACAGATAGGGATGGGGAAATACTGCAGTTTTCTGTTCTGTTCTGTTCTGTTCCATGATCTGTAGGCTCATTTATAATTTTTAAGTATTTTGCTTAGTTTAGAGAAATAGACTAATAGTCTTACAGAGGTTTAATGCTAAGGGAGAAGGAAACTGTGCTCTTGGTGGTCCCCTACTCACAGAGGGTCCCCTACTTTGTAGGCTGCTGAGAGATCCCACTTTAATCCTGAAAAATCCTTCATAATAAAACCCAGACTGTCTGCCAGTTATTCTAGATATGAGTCTGGTATGTTGATTGGTACTTTTAAGTAGTAGAAGTCTGTGATTGTATCATCTCTTTATACAGTTGCATTTTGAAGATACACCTGTAACACCTGTAATATTAAACACAGCAAGATCCGTGCATGGGTTTGAGGGCTGGTATAGAGTCACCCATGCTGTTCCTGTATTTTAAATAATCACAAGCTAGTTTAAAAAAGAATGGAGCAACCTGTGTTTTTACTTAGTGGCATATGTTTCTTCATTGTTAAGGTCTGTTTTCTAGCTCTTGCCTGCTCAGCTTGAGTAAAAAACTAGAAAGCACTTTTTTTTTTTTCTTTTTTTTTCTTTTTTTTTTTCTCCCTACAGTTATTCTTGGAGGTACATCTTTTATTTTGGGAAATATTCAGTTAGAGAAAGAGACAGACAAATTTTATTCTACAACTGGAGGTGCTGATGGACAGGCGGAAGGGATATGGAAGAAACTGGGTACTGACATCAGAAGAAATTGAGCATAATTACCTAATACGCTATATTTGACCCCACGTATAGCCTCACATATGTATTGAATTAAAGTAAAATCGATGCTGAGTACGATCACTGGGTAAATGTTTCAGAGCCTATTAAGTATGTCATTCTGTTTGAGTTTTGTGCTAATTTCTTTCCCCATGTTTAAGCCCATCACATTATTTTTTTTTTTCCAAACACTGCATTCAATCCTTTACTATGTGTGCATTAAGCATAGGGACTGTTAGCACGTCTGAAGTAACATCTGCTCTGTCTTTTTGTTGTTGGGTTCATGGTGTAATTAGCTCTGTATTTCACCAAATACAATTTTGCTCCCATGGTGGATAGAGCAGCATGAAGAAAACATAAATAATTGCAGATTAGAGAAACAGAAGGCAAAGTGGGTGTAGGTGGCTTTGATGAAAAAAAGGGTTAAGGAGAATAGAAGGTCAACTCATTATAGGACATAACATTGTTAAAATCAAATTTGAGCATACTCTAGTTTCTTACATCTGAAGTATATAATTTTCTTTATTTCTACCTAGCTTTACTAAAAGGAAAGGTATTTTAAAAATAGAAAATTTATTCTATGTTATATGTATCTAAAAATCCTAAATTGTGTGTAAGCTTGAATGAGCAAGTACTCACAGACTAAAGTATGATTTTTTTATTAGTTTAAGATTACAGAGTATAAAACACACTTTTCTGGACAATGCTATGAAGACTATCTAAAGATTGCAATAGAGAAGTGGTTTTCCACTCCATCTTTTTGATGAACATCATGCAGCTTGTTAAGCAGATTTCTACTATCTGAGAATTCACCTTTATGTGTGTGCTTCCAGCAAGAAAGACATCAGCAACTTGATTCAGTACAGGTACTTTGTACCATTTGGGATGCCCTCGGGCATCCCACTTGGCTTCCAGCTTCCACTCCTCAATGGCAGAGATCATATGCAGCTAGGTACTCTGTCATATTTGCAAGCCCTGTGGGGATACATCAGATATCAGAAAGCACCTGAAATGACAGCAGATTCCTATATGCAGGCAAGTGAGTAGACCTCCAATGCTTGCAGTTGCCTGTGCAACACAGTTTCCCTGTCTCAGGACACAATAGTATCAGTAAGAAGGCAGTAAAAAGGGATGTTTTCCAAAAAAGAGATAGTATTTCAATTTTTTTTTTGTTTTTTTTTTTTTTTTTTTTTTTTTTTTTTTTTTTTTTTTGTCTTTTATTTATATATTTGGCTTTTAAAATTTTTTTTTTCTTTAAAAACCAAAATTTATAA
>JANHGN010020646.1:0-11144 GCA_024605025.1 Megaceryle maxima | reverse complement strand
GGAGTCAAACACCCTTTTTTCCCCCCCCCCGCCGCGCGGGGGGGAGCCGGGGGGCCGCCCCTGCTTTCGGCCAGGAGGGGGGGTTGGGGGGGGGGGGGGGGGGGGGGGGGTTGAACACCTTTGACCGGCTCCTGCAGCCATCAGAGCGCTCGCCTGGTCCCAGCAGTGATTGTGCTCTCGGGTGCCTTAACCTAAGGGGATGAGGGAGGATGCGAGGTCTGCGTCTCGGTCACATCGTGGGGAGGGGGGAGCATCGTGAATTATGGAGAGACCGAGGAGCACAAACCAAAACCACCCCAAATAAAGCAAGTAAGAGGGATAAGAGGGATCTGGCTTGAGTCAGCAGGAGCATCGGGGGGTTGAGTCCTCCATCCCGGGCTGAGCGGGTGCTGTGAGCCGTGGCAGACACCAGGGACGGGGAGCAGCGAGCAGAGCGTGGTGGTGGGTGCCCTTATCCTCTCAAGGGTGCTGTTCCTCCATCTCCTGATACCAGGCTTAATTCCAGGTTCTTCAGTGGAATCCCTGCCTTTCTGAAGGATGCTTGGAAAAGCCTAGGAGGGAATGGGCACTAGCAGAGTTAAAGGAAACCAAGGAAAGGGCTTATTTGTTTATTTTAAATTTGCCCAGTAAAAAGGGAAGGTTTTGAAGTGCTTTCATCTCCCAGGGCACCGCAAATACTTCCGCTGTGGCTAAGCTAGCGGTGGCTTTTGAAGCAGAGAGGAAGCTCTGTTGTGGTTTTAAGCTCTCAAAGCCTTCCCGAGGAGGCAGTAAATTGCCGTGCTGGCTGAGACCAGGAGTGCAAGTAGCTCCGTGCCCTGTCTGGGACAGCGTCTGCGACACGAGAGAGGCACAATAATTGATGGTGACGGAATAACCTGTTTATCCAGAGCACTCTGTCTTCACCCCCATTAGCTCCTGAGTTCCTGATGCTTGGAGACAAGAGAATTTTAATCCTCTGTGTTTTTAAAACCACAAAACTCTCTGCTAGAACCGTGAGCTCAGCAGAGGGGATGTGCTCTTCGGTCACCAGTCCCTCAGGGCTCTCCACGTTTTATTTCAAAGCCCGTTTGGAGCAGTTGGGGAACAACAGGGTTCTGCTGGGGCTGGAGTTTGGGGGGGATGCTGCAGAGGCCGTTTCATCTTTCTACATCTTTGTTTCTCTTTCTGAAAAACGTGCAGAAGGAAATTGCCCTTTTCAGGTAAATGGCCTGACAGCCGAGGATGAAAAGTATTCAAGGCAGAAGGGATTTTTTGGCAGAGAGAGAATTGCTGAAAACCACTGTTTGCAGGCCAAGGGGAGAGGGGGAGATGGGCTTTGCGGGGGGCCTCTGGCAGACCTGAGCTCCCCCCTTTGGGTAGAAGCAACGTCGCAAATCCCACCTGGGATGCCAACAGAGATGAGATGCCAAACGATGCCAGCGGGGTTCCACCAAAGATTAATTTCGCCTCAGATATTTTGCATATGCAACATCAGGTTGCATCCTTATTTTTGCTGCTTTGAGCAGCAGCCAGTTAGATAAGGTCTTGGTACCTCTTTAGAGCCTTCAGTCGTCGCTCGTTAATAATACAGTCATTCTCTGTTATTAATTGATCCAGATGAGGTGGGGTTTTTTTTTTTGATTTCTTTAAGCCTTTTCTGGTATTTCTGTGCAGTTAAGAAATTAATCTGCATTAAGTAGAAACACCAAAGTAAAAATAGTAGCTTTGGGGTAGTCTCATTTCAGTCTTCCATGGCATAAGCTCCAGGGGAAGAACCCTTCTTTGAAAGCCACGTAGGTGAGGTGCTGAGGGACGTGGTTTAGGGGTGGGATTGGCAGTATTAGGTTAATGGGTGGACTCGATGATCCTAAAGGTCTTTTCCAACCCTAATGATTCTGTGATTGATTCAGGGTGACCAATAATTGTTGTGGCCGGCAATGAGAGATGGGGGGGGTGGGAGGGGCCCACAGTGCACGCAGGAATGGCCCAGAAGCCACCCCAGGCAGCCCAGTTCTGCTCTGGATGGTGGGATCCCCTGGAGTGCTGGCTCCTAGAGACGTGCTGTCCCTCGGAGCGAGTGTCGTGAGCTCACGGCTTATTTCCCAAATCTTTCTTTTTAGAGCTTCTGCATTTGGCCATCCTCTCCCCAAAGGAAGGTTGTTCCCTGGGGCATGTTCCCTCCTGTTTTGTCAAACCTGGCAGGGAACGTCTGTAGTGGTTAGACTCAGGTGCTCATGAAAGAGTTCCACTCGTTCCTTTGAACAGTTCTACAGCTGAAAACATTTCACTGTCGTGGGTTTCTTTTCTTGCCCTTTTTTCCTTTCTGTTTCTACCACAGACAGGTTTTTTTTCCCAACTCAGGTTGAAATTCAAGCAATAAAAATAATACTAATACTTGACATTCTTCATTCCAGCATCTGAAAAATATTTTCTGAGGTTGAGTTACTTGAAAGCCTTTGTGCTGTATGAACACTCGAGTGCTTTTTCTATTTTAAAATGGAAATGGGTACCTGAAACCCCTCAAAACTCAGATGAAGATCAAAGGCTTGGGACTGCTTAGCAGTTTTCTGCATTATCCACAGGAGCTCAGGACTGAGGTTGTGTGGGATAAGCTCAAAGGGACTGACAGGAGCCCAGGGCATCTGTAAAACCCAACCCTGCTGCTCTTGAGGGCTGGGCTTGGTGTCTGACATTCCTGCTGCTGGCCTGGCTGGAAATCCCCCATTTTATCATCTTGTTTTCGTGTCCGTCCCTGCGCAACGATGCCCAGCGAGTGGCTGGAGTGGGGCTGGTGGCAGCACTGCCCTTTCCAGTGGGAGCTGGACCTGCTTTAAAAACTTTTCAGAAAAGCAAAGCTGTTTTCCCATAGTCTGTCCTTCCTCACCGTGCTTCTCCCTCCCTGGGGCTTGGGAGCAGGAATTGGGACGATAGATGGAAGGCTGTGTGCTGGAGGTGTGTGACAAGGGGATCCCGAGGGTTCAGGGTGGCTCACAGAACAGTTGCCTCTGATAAATGCTCGGAGGTTGCCTTGAGTTTTCCCAGCAGCTGTAGTCGCTGCTCCCAGTGGGTGTTTTCACCACTGGCCAGCTCTTCATAGAGAAATTTTACAAGGCCACCAACAGCATAATCCTTTTAGTAATGAAACAGGAAAATGGATGCAGAGAGATTTGGCCAGAAGAGGAGTGGAAAGAAAAAGACAGTTGATATCCAAGGAGTGGCTGTTGAAATACAAAAGGATCTAGAAAGCAAAGAGGCAAAAATAAAATCTGAAACGGAAACGAGGAACATTTTTACAACATTGTGTAACTGACTTCAATTGCGATCCGTCTAGAAATCTATTTGAGGCAAGAAATCAATTCCGAATTGTAGAGCAAAGCACTGGCCTTCCAGATGTTTGCAGCTTTCTGGATTGTTATTTTCAGCTTCCTTCCAGTTGATTTGAGTCTCTTCTTCCTTGCGGTGGCCAGGGGAAGACTCCCCCTGGTTGTGTTGCAGTTGGGGCAGCCAGTGGAGCGTTCTGGGGATTTCTGCACTGACCTTTCCCTCTTATCTCTTGAGAAACACCACGAGGTGGTTGTGCTGGTGAGCACGGGGCGGGTTGGAAGGGGGAAGCCCTGGGGTTTCTCTAGGATAACCCTGCTTTGGAGAGGACCAGACGACGTCTTCCAGGCTGGACTGAGGTGGTCCGGATGGATTGTTGCCTACACATGGGGAGCTCCTGTTTTTCCCTATTGGGAGTGGTAGAGCTGGGGCCACACTGTGCTATTTACTCTGATTCACCTCTTGAACGCATGAGATCAGACCGTGCAATATTGGCATTATAGCTGCCTAATTCTCTTTCACCGTATATATTCTCAGCCTGCTTGAGAGACTGGCAGAAGTCCATCAATATTAAAGGCTTCTGGTATCTGGCAGGGTAGGGCACGTTGTTCTTGGCAGAATGAAGTCCTGAATCTCACAGATGTCATCTCTCTCGTTCCCAGCAGGCTCCTGAAAGGCCAGCGTGGTGCACCTGACATTTCTCTTGTATTTGGTGGCATTTCTGAAGGAGGTTTCACCTTGTTTCTTGTCCATCTTGAGCTGCTGACGGTGACTTGCACTGAATCCAGTTCTTGGCAAGCGCCGTGCAGAGACTGAAGCAGCAACGTCTCTGGGCAGAGCTCGGCTCTGCTGCCAAGTCACCCTGGCATGTGGGACAAGTGTCCCTCTCCTCCTGGGACATCAGTTCTGCTTCACCCTGCCTGTCACGGGCTTCTCCGAGCTGTCGCTTACCCAAGCTCACTCAAGTTTGGCTTTGTGCACATTGCTGAGTGCCTCTGCTTTGTGCACTGGGGACTCGAGCGACTAACCCCTCGCTGGCTGCTTCCAGAATGTCCCTTTAGACTTGGTCTCCTCCTGCCTCTTGTACTGGGTCTCCTCCTGCCCCTTGTACTGCCTGGGGTGCAGTCTTGGGAGCTGGTCTCCAGCAGTGGGGCAAGAAGCAAGCAACCCAGGAGGCAAACCAGGCTCCTCAAAGATCAGACATCTGTTTGGAGATCAGGTTTACAGACAGGTGAGGATTTGATATGGGAATCCAAGGAAATGGGAGACTTTCCTGACAGCCAGATGCTTAGAAAGACTTTTCCAGCAGAATGGCTCAAAGTGTAAGCAGTCGACTCCAGATCTGCAGTATCTCCTCTGACCTCCCTCCTCGCTTCCAGATGCATCCCCCTCACCTTGTCTCTCTCACATGCGGGAAATGTTAATCCACCGCGCTGTGGATTTGTATTTCTGGAAAATAACTGAAGCACCTTCACTTGGGGGACAGTTCTCATGAGACTGGAGAAAATACCACTGCAGGTACTCAAGGGGACAGTCTTCCTTTGGCTTTGAGCAGAACAGGTGATCCAAATATGTGGTTTTTTGAGCACAGAGCCCCCCGTTTCCTTGCATGGGTATCACGGCTTAGTGAAGGGGCAGCACCAGCGGGATTTGCATACAATAGAGAGTTTATTCTAATGATGAGTAGGGAGGAGCAACAAACCTCCCAAGGACAGATGGATTCACAAGTAGAAGGGCTCTGGAAACGGGCCATTGGTAACACTGGAGCAGAGAGGAAGGGAATATTTTATTGTTATTACCTGGAGTGGATTCAAGCCTTAAACAGATGGTAGGATTTGCCGGTTTGAGTGTGCTGGGCGTTGGAGTCTTGCAAGCCAGTCAGTCCCATCCATCACTGGCTACAGGGCCCTGTGTCCACCAGTGCTTGGTGAGCCTGAAAAGACTGGGTAAGGGAAAGGTCAAGGTTTGGTTTGGTGCTGGTGCCAGGTGTAGACTGTGGTTCTAGGTGCTAGGACCTTACGCTGCAAATGGGTCTTGGTTTTGGCATGGGTCCTAAAGAAGAAGAAATAAATAAGTGAGATGTTTCGTACGCTGGAGTCAGTGTTTTGATTACTGCTTTTGAAAGAGTGATAGAGGTGGATTTGGCCGTAAGAAGGGGATTTATCTTGGTGGTTCAATAGCCTATTCCAAACCTTCCTGACCTCTCTAGTGTAGTCAGAAGTCCCCTGGATTTATGGATGACCTCAGAAAGCACCGGCAGTATTTGGTGAGCTGGGGTGCCAGAGAGACAAGGCTATGGAGTCTTATCTGTCTCCAGCAGCTTCACTATCTTGATTTTAAAAAGGCTCCTACATTCATTACCAAGAGGATCGGGTTCTTCTAACACACACACACACAAAAAGCACCTTAATTCTGAAATCATTCTGTCCCATCCTGTGCTGCTTATTTGTAAACTCTCCCTACTCTGTGCTGATGGATAAAATAGAGCAGACTTCCCCTCGTTTCCTTCACCTGCACTACCACCAGCCATTCCACAACTGTGAGCTGAACCTCCAGGGTTCCTGCTAATCCTAATGGACCAAATGGAGGGGAACAGTGGGGAGGAGGGATTCTGGGAGGCTGGAAATGAGCCCAGGACCTTCGATGCCATGAACCAGATTCACAGTCAAACGAAATCTTCTGTTAAGAAGTCACAGGATTCTTCCAGCTATCAGGTTTTAGTTTTTCATCTTAGATGATCATGTACTGAAGTCAGTTATCAATCTTTGCAACCTATCCACTCTACTTTCAGGAGAATCATTTTGAAATAATAGTAAATATTCAACCCATTTCTGGGGAAAACCAGAAAGGTTTGGTCTCGGGAGTTTGTGTCAGGGAAGATGACCAGGACTTTGCCTGTTCCCAGGGCGTTTGTAAGGTGCTTTCTACACCTGCCCCCAAGAAAAGGCTATTTTTTTATTACCTGATGCCATTAATAGCAGAGAATATCAAATGCTTTCTGTCTACCGCGCGCTGACGGACACAGCGTGCGCAGCAAGGCGTCGATCCAAAGCTACGTGCATCAGAAGTTACCCGCAGAGGGGTCACGGGTGGGCGGTCGCGTCACCCCACGTGTGCACAGCCACGTGCGTGCCAGAGATCCGCAGCTGCCTGTGGCTTTGGGGAACCACAGACACGCACATTCCTGCATCCACGTTTGGACACGTGGGGTTATTGCGCATGCAGCGACGGACTCCTGTGGCTCCGACCCAGATCCGTGGGATTTTCTTGTTGTTCTCTCAAAATCTCCCGGCGTTTACCCAACAAGAGCACCTTCAACTCTGCTCATTTCCTTTCCATCAAACCACAGAGCTCATCAATAGCAATCTCAGACTCCAGCAGGGAATGTGAAGGCGTTTTGGATTTGACGCCCTCAATAGCCCTGTGGTAAACAGGTCATTACCCACACGATAGCGGCAATGACCCGCGAGGGGGGAATTCAGAGTTAGAAACACTGGTGTTTGTGGCCCTTTTCCTTTAGTAGCAGGCATCATTTCTAGCGCTGGCAGAAGGATTGAGGTAACGCTTGCTTGTTGCTTTAGGGGATCAATGAACAGCATCCTATCAGAGGTTTGTGTCTGGGGGTTGATAAATGCTCGGATGCTTTTGCATCTCCGTGGTTACCTTTGTTAGCTAATGTGAGCTTAAAGAGATGAGGTGAAGATGATGAGGGGACTAGAACATCTCTCTTACGTGGAAGGGATGAGGGAGTTGGGTCTTTTTAGTCTGGAGAAGACTGCGGGGGGGGGGATCTTATTGCCTATAAATACCTAAAGGGTGGGTGTGAGGAGGATGGGACCAGTCTTTTTCCAGCAGTGATAGG
Organism: Megaceryle maxima; assembly: GCA_024605025.1. Lineage (NCBI taxonomy): Eukaryota > Metazoa > Chordata > Aves > Coraciiformes > Cerylidae > Megaceryle > Megaceryle maxima. The sequence continues at coordinate 3,982 of JANHGN010020646.1, read as the reverse complement.
GCAGGAGGTCACAAGACTTGAACATAGGGAAGTTCCATCTAAACACAAGGAGGAACTTCCTTACTTTGAGCCTGGAGCAGGCTGCCCAGAGAGGTGGTGGTGTCTCTGTCACTGGAGACATTCAGAACCTGCCTGGACATGTTCCTGTGTGACATCCTTTAGGTGAACCTGCCTTGGCTAGGAGGGTTGGGCTCGATGACCTCCAGAAGTCCTTTCCAACCCCCACCTTTCTGTGATGAACCCAGGAGACCACTGCTGCTAGTCGTGTCTCTGCGGGCTGGAGCTCTAACCAGTTTGTTAGAGCCTTTTCCCAGCAAGCTGCTCTCAGGGCCTTTGGTTTTTCCAGCAGGAGCATCACAAATGATAGAGAGACTGAAAGGGGCCAGTTTTACCTTTAAAGTTGAGGTTTAATTTTTTTTTTCTGATTAAAAAAAAAAAAAATGTGTTTCGACAGTTTGTCACATCGGCTCAGGCTGCCTTGTCGTGGGCAGTGAAGTGTTAGGAAGGAAAAGCAAAAAGTATTTTGATGAAGGATTGAGTCAATTCACTAATGTTCTTTGAACATCTCCTGCATTGACCCTGCTCCTCTGGTTCTCTGGTCTCCAGGAGAGCTCTTGGAGGTGCTGAGAGAATTGCCAGGCAGGATGGGGGGAGATTCAGGTCCAAGTTTTGTAAGGGGATTTGCCAGAGGTTTGTGCTTTGCAGCAGAGATGTTTTGCCAGCTTCTTCTGAATTGAAGTTTCCATCCTGTGTTTATTTTTGAACCGAGGAGGAGGGAAGGAAGGAGGTATCAGCACCAGGCATTTTTATAGCTGTGGGGAGGGTGAAGTCTGTGTATCACAAGAGACCCTAAATGTCCGTGCTCGGCTTTGGGAAAAGCGCAAACCCCGTCCCTGGGCTGGCTTTTTTCACGAGATAAACATTTAATTATTTTACCTCCATGCTGCTGATGAAGCAACTGAGAGAACTACTAAAGATAACGTCCTTCTATTTTCACATCCTACACTAATGAAGCTCAGGCTAGAACTTTCCCAGTGTGGTTGGCTAAAGCAAGGCAGGGAAAATTCAGAGGGGAGAGGAGGAGGGAGCGAGACGGCCGGCACTCGGCAGCACGTGTGACGCGGCTTGGAGAAAACGTGCGACGCTTTGGAATGCTTGGAAAGCAAGAAGAGAAGCATTTTATTCAGATCAGCTGATCACCAGGGGTTGGATTTTTGCGGGAGGAGCCGCAGCACGGGGCATGGAGGCAGCAGGGTTGTCAGGGCTGTGCTGCTGGCTCTGCTTTCTTGGCAAGAGGGGCTGTGCACCAGGACTGCGTTGAACAGCCCCCAGCCACCAGCGTGGTCTCGCTCGCTTTCTCTAAAGCATCCTCTTGGACTTGTCAGGGTTCGAGCGCTCCGTCAAAAGTTCACGGATCTGTTGGGTTAGAGCCGTGTGGCAAGGAGCAGGATGGGCCGGGCGACATCAAAGAGAGCACAAAAAAGGGGGGTGCTTTTGCTATTCGTTGCAAAATAGTGGCAGGGAGAGAGCGGGTTGAGGTGTGGGGATTTCAGGCTGACCCATGTTGACATGGTGCTGCACCCACGGGTGCCTCCAGACCACCTCGGCTGGCGGCTGCCGGACGGCACCATGCGAGCCCGGGGCTCCCCGTCAGGCTTAGCTAAGGCTGTTGCTTGCAGTTCAGCAACGAGGTGAAAGTCAAAGCCTAATGTCTCTCTGTTTGACAGCTCCTTCTCCAGCCATTCCAGCCCCAGGCAGTGGAGATTTGGCCTTGCTGCTTGAAACCCAGGAAGCTTGAAACTGGGAGCCAGCCTGGTAGGATTTGGTGAAATCAGATGTTAGGTCTGGGGTTGGGCGAGGAGCAGCCCGTGTCAGCCTGTTGTTACCTAAGTGAGAAAATGCTCTGAAACGGCTCAAATGCTTCTGAAAGATTCAAATGAAAGGTCTGGGGAGTTGACATTTTCTTTCATAATAAAAGAGAGGGAGTAATTGATGTACAGAGCTGGTGAGTGATTTTATTAATTTGTTGAACCACAGTGCTGTCATTCAGAGGAAAATAAGACATCAGGTTTTATTTGTGAAACATGAGTGGGGGGAAAGTAAAGCATAAATCACAGAAAAGCAGCATTTGCTTAGATTTTCCAGCAGCTGATCTGAGCTAACCCAAGGGACCCGAAGGCCACGGGCTCTCGGCGTCCTCGCGTACGTTTTGGGAGCAGTGATGTGCAATACGTGCGATGCGGAGAAAGCAGCTGCGATATTTCAGTATTTGGCCAGTTGTGTCATTGGTTTGTCCTCCTTTGAAGGGGACAAAGGGAGGATGTGTGCCCAGTGAGAAAAAAAACCAAGGGAAATGAGGAGTGCGCTTGGAGACGGATAACAGCTCTATGTAGAAATTTGTCCTCTTCAAAGGGCCCCAAAAGTGGAATGATGTTTTATAGTGCCTGTAAAAAGAGCTGTTAATAAAATTAATCTGGAAGGGCAGCGTGGAAAGAAAGATGAAATTTTACAACCGTAAACCACAGTAGATGAGCAGTGTAAATCCAGCCCTGGCTGGTCCTGCTGTTTGACCCCCAGTAACGCTGCAGCTCCCGTCCAACGGATGCCCACACCACCACCACCACCAAATCCCGTCCCTCTTTGAAGGCACGGTTGCCAAGGCTACAGATTGAAGTGCCTGGAGACCAAGAGTTCGCCTGTTGCGTCTCTGGTGCGGTGTGAGCTCTGGCTACAGCGTGCTGGGTGCCTGTCGTGGGGCTCCAGCCCGTCAGCCCAACGCCAGCGTGTCCCTGAGGGCGGGGAGAGGGAGGAAGAGGAAAGGATGAGCCACTTGGATCAACTCGGAGCACGTTTTATGGGAAACATGGACCTACAAGCACACAGATTTCTGGAAGACGTGAAGATGAGGGAAGGTGGGCAGCGCGGTCACGTTGAGGTTTGCCATCTGAAGCATCCCATGATGGGTTATTTTAGTTTTTTTCAGGGAAAGTTTTATCTCGAGGATACAAAGAGCTTAGAAACATCAGGAAAGGAGAAAAAATGGCCCCAAGGGAGTAGGGGATACGGGGAACTCTCGAGCATAGGAAGCACAAAACCTGACCAACCAGTCAACCTAATGGCTGAGGCTTCCCAGCTTCACAGGAGCTGTGTTGGTGCTTTGGGCCTTTTAAAAATTGAAGCTTGAAAATCTGGAAGAAGTAGACTTTTTATATGGTTAGTGTTTTGGACCTGTAAAACCAAAAAGCCAGAGTACCCTGTAAAACATGGGAGGCAATTTGGGACTAGAGCATTCCTTATGAAACCCGACGGGGTTTAGAGACCTCGTACATTCGCGGAGCAGCGCGGGGCTACGACCTCTGTGAGGTTCAATGGGATACTTGAAAAACTGAGAGCAATTTAAGAGGAATAGCTGATGCCTTGGTGCTCCAGCTCTTCCATTTCTTTTCTGGCTGGAGTTAAGTTCATAATGGTTCTAACTGAACTTTTTAGTTGCTAAAAAGAAAAAGAAATTCAGCCCCTGAGGTGTTTTTCTAGAGCTGGACTTTGGAGTGCTGAATGTCTGAAAACCACAAGAACCAGTTTGGTTTTAAGATAAGAATTCTGTGGCACTGTGATTGATTTATTCCTCCCCCCCGCCACGATGCTGGGTTTGGCTCATCTTACTTCCTTTTTGTTGAAATGAAAGTTGCCCAGTTTGCTGCCCCTTGCAGAGGGTGCTGGTCCTGTGGCATCTGCAAGTGGAATACTCCTTTTCCTACCCTCTCTCCTGGTCTGGGAGTTTTGTTGCTAAAGCTTTAGGTGTTTGCAGGGTGGGCACCAGTCCTTGTATGAACCTGTGTCCCTTGCAAAGCCAGAGAGCAGCCAGCCTTTGTCCTCTAGCAGTGACTACTCGGGGCTGGTGCAGGGGAACAATTTCTTCCCCTGCAGGGTTGTCCAGGGCTGTCCCAGGCTGCCCAGGGCAGGGGTGGAGTCCCCGTGATCC
>JANHGN010020644.1:0-20956 GCA_024605025.1 Megaceryle maxima | reverse complement strand
ACAATGGCAAACGTTGGTTATTTGGGGATAAAAATGTCCATTTTCTTGTATGTTTCTAGCTCCTTATAAGTGTGTGTGTACATCTATATTTATATCTTTCTATATACATAGCTACACCCATATTTATAAACACATGCACACACATCCCCACACAAATATTTCCTTTATATATAATTCACCAGAAGAAAATACTTAGGCTAACTTCCAGACAAGTAAATATAACAACAGCTAAATATAACATTTCAATTTCAAGTGTAATAACTGTGGAAAAGGTTATTTCCCACGTTCTATGTCTTCAGCTGTTTAGTTTATATCAGTTACCTATGTGAACTTTAACCTGCACTTTTTCAACCTCAATTTTACAGTCACTCTGCAAGCAAGCAAGCCTGCTTCTGCAGCTGAGATCCAGCTTTTACATTTTGAAGTGTAGGCTATGAGGCTATCATCCTCAAAGGATTTGCTGTACTTTTGAGGGAACAACTCCAATACCAAAAATTTACCCAGAATGGTAGATAAATTCAAATATATGAATATAAGACCCCATTTATGCATTTCAGCTGGACCAGCAAATAGCTGAAAAGTGGTAATGTGGTTTCAGTTCTATGTACTTAGAGCCCTGTCTCCCTAAAATATTCCCAGCATATCAGTTGTCTGAAAGTAGTGATCCAAGTTAGATTTCCTCCAACACAAACATCTTCAAAATTAAAAATCACAGTAGGAAATCAGAACGAATCACTCCCCAGGGGCATCTCTATCCTCAGTGAAACATCAACCTTTGTCTGTGTCATTTCTAGTCATCATCTAGTTACAGACCCCGTTGTTTATCATGGATCTTGTAGTTGCTACTTGGATTAACCAAGCTGTCCAAAATACTCAAACCATTACCCTTTTTTTTCAGGGCTTATTACTGAATTTAATTACAAGAGTTCAGCTACTTTTAAAAAGAGAAACAGGCAGATGATCTTGACAAACATCTGAAGCCCTCACAGCAGCTAACAGATCACTTCCCAAAATCCATGTTTTTCTTCACAGTCACACTTATGCTCTTTTCCTGCAAACACCAGCAGGGATTTGAGGATCCTTACCAGGAAGGAAGAGGTGCTGGAAAGTTGTGTTCACCCAGGTTGTTAATTCTCTGTCTCTTTTTCAGCTATGTCCACTTGCCATTTGAAAAGATACCACCCCAGTACCTTTAAAACATGAAAGCTTATCACTGTGCTCTCTTCTTGCTTAGTCAACCTTTTTATTACTTTTATGTATCATCTTCTACCTTCATCCCCTTCACTTCTGCATTTGTTATGCTTTCTTAAGGCACCTTATCATTCCATGATTAACATGAACACAGTAACACTTCCTTTGTACATACATTAGTCTCTGACATAAACCAGTTACTCTGAGAAAAGGTAGAAGTTATCTATTTTCAGACTTTTAAAGTGGTTTTAAAATAAACAATTGTTGAGCATACCGCATTTTCTTACCTGAACAGAGCTGTTCAACTTTTGTGTAGTTTAAAGCTAATATATCATTAACCCATGCGATGATGTCATGTCTGCTCATAGTCTCTTGGGTTATAGAGGTAGAGTACACGTTGACTGCCATTCCCCAACTAGGAAAAAAAAAAAAAAAAAAAAAGACAAAATAGATTTTTGACATTTTGATAATTGTTTTCTGAATACAATGAGTTTACACTTTTTGTTCAAAAAACAAAAAACAAAAAAAAAAACCCAAACAAACAAACAAAAAAAAACCCACCACAAACCAGCAGCATCGCAGCACAGCATTCTATTATTCACTGAGAAAGGAGGCTTAGATTTTATTCTTTGATGATACATAACCTCCTCAATGTCCTCCTGGATTCTATGAACACATTTCTCTGGTTGTCATTGCGAACTTGAACCTACAGTAATCTGCTTAATACTAATAAGGTCAGAAAAAAACCCAGTCAGACACAGCCTAAAGATACAGAGACATGGTCAGAGACCTGGAATTTCACCACACAGTGCTGCACAAACATAGCAATCTGACATCTATCTGCCAGGTTTTGCTATTGCAGGATGATCAGAGAGCCTAAACCAGTATTTAATATTCAGATAACTTCTAGAAGGTGTAGCTGTTCTGCTTGCTCAAACACTTGGTTTCTTACTGCAACAGGGGCCTTTTGGACTATTAATTCAGTTCCTAACAGCCACTGAATAAATAGCAAATCTTTTTTATCAATTTCCCAACCTCCATCCTGAAAGTAACTGAAACTTGCACCCCCAACTGTCTGGTTGGAAAGCTGCTAAGGAGCCCAGTTCCTCTAAATCTTAGAAACATTTCCTTTCAGCTTAAACCCATTTGTTCTTCTGCCAGCATTATCCTCAAACTCTAATGGCCCAGAGTTGATTTCATAATGCTTTAGGGACAGCACTCAGAGTCTGTCCCAAGGCCCAGGTAGTCTAGATTAAACAAATCAAACCTCCAAGTCTCTTATCAAGCTAGATCTTCACTTACTGGTCATGCCAGCGATCTTCCTAGAACACAGACAAACAGTTTTAAACTATGTTCAGGTAACATTTCAACAAGACCTTGGAAAACGGCAATCTGTGCTGAAAGTTTTCAAAGCTATGTCATCCTAAATAGATTTTTCTAGGTATCTAAGATACTTTCCTGCAAGTAGGTAATTCACAGTAGATTTTTTTTATCAGTCCCCAAGTTACACTAGAAATGCACACTACTGGATTTTATTCGCTGTTACTCTACACTAGTCACATCTTTCTGTTGGAAGACACTGCCAAGGAAAAAAAAAAAACTAACATAGTCAAATTTATCTCATTAATAGTGTCAAAGAGCTGAACCAAGAACATTCATGAAAACAGTAAATAACATTCCCAACACTAGTGGACTTCAGAAAGTCCAGTAGTAACTATCCAAGTATGAAGTGTCTCTGAAATTATCAAATAGTCAACAAAGTTGCACTATTATTTTTGGAAAGAAAGGGTTTGGTGGGGACTGCACACCTTTGTCTCTAGTGACACCTTGTAGCTAAAACTTAACTGCCATGTCAGACTTGGACCCCAACCTTCTCTCTCAGTGAAAGAGAGCAGGATCCCCTCTGTGGGATCCAAGATCTGCGTGGACTATTTCCACTGAGAATTTGCAGAGCTGTAAACATTTGAAGCTTGACAGGCAATTCTGCAGAGAACAAAGACCACAGGTTAACTCCATCCAGTTAGGTATGCTGCAGCAACCTAGAGAAAACGTGTGAAAAAAACCCCACCGGTATGAAACTTTGACTCAGTAACATGTAAGTGCATAAGCACATAAAACAGAGAATAAATATTAAAAAAAACCAAGATTATGAAGTTCATAATATAGGTCACCTTCTAAGAAACAAATTTCACAAACAGAGAGTAAATAGGCTCAAAAAATTCATGCCCTGATAGTCAGGCTACTGCTGCCAGCAATTCATTCAGAACCAGGCTGCCCCTCTACCCGCTTCTGTACAGGCACCTCTGAAGCAGGGAAGGAATCAGCCTGTCCTCAGCCTGTTCAGCTCTCCCTGCAGGCTCCCAGACAGCACAGCTAATTGTATGAACATAGCACTGTATTATTCACTGTAACAGTTCGCAAAGGTCGTTTTCTTGGCACACTTTAAGTGCTTGGATTGAACCAAGCGGTAGGAACAAAGTTTTAGAACTAGGGAGTGCCCTTTTACTCTTAAAACCACATCATGATGGCTAACCATGAAAGCTTAGCTTCAACATCAGGTTGGAAGGCACTGAGCTTGCAAACAGCACCTTTGTTACTAATGGCATCTGAACTTTAAACATCACTGTTAGCACTGTTTTTTACTTTAGTATATTTAGTCTTTTTATATAGATAAGAAACTAATAAAAAGATGCACTATCACTTTTAAACTAACGTGTTCTGTACTGTTTGTAAGATCAGTTCAAGTAAAGAACTTTACAGTGACTTTAATATTCACTTAAGGTTCAGAATAATGAGTTTAATATTAAACCAAGAGACTGACACGGAACAGTCCACTTGCTTCTAAAGAAGCTAAAGATATTTAGATGCCAACATATGAAATAAAGCTCCTTGGATTTGTAATTGCTACTGCTTCATCCAAATTTTAATTGCCCTCTCGAGGCCAGGCAGAACTTGAAACAACCACCAGTAGTGAAAGCAGCAAGTCTACTCTGTTAAAAAGATCAGGAAAACCTACATGCAGGAAGGAAGCAGAAATTTCCTCATCATCCTTTTCCAAAAGCAACTGCAAAGAGAAATACCTATCCTTCAGCAAGTGAGCAAACAACCTCCTTTGCTGCAGTGCATGGGACAGAGAACTCCAGGAAGCAGTGAGTGAATCAATAACCTTGAGTTTTACAACTATACCTTGAAGGATATCTGTAATATAACTTACACTGTGTCTACAAATGAATTATATGGTCTAGGGGTCAAAAAAGAGTTCAGACTATTTGTTAGAGGCAATAGCTTCACAGTCGTACACATGGGTATGTGTGAGGGTATATCAATGATTTTGAACAAACTTATCCAGGATTTCTGTGGGGAGAAAAAAAAAATTAAATAAATCAATAACATGCCATTGCCATTTGTTCTCAGCGACTTGTTAACGTATGTCTGAATCTTCCACTGCCTCTTCTCTCAAAAGCATTCACCATGTCTTTGCATCTCCTGCCCCCCACTCTCCTAATGGTTACGTTTTGAATAAACTCAGCTGGGAAAGGTTTCCTTTTCAGCAAGCACATTCTAATTTGGTGCTCAGATACACACATATCCTGTTTGCCACACAGACGGACCTTGAAAAAAACAAAGAAAAAAGAATAAGTAGGCGTATGTAGCAGAGCTGCCACGCTCGGCGGTAGTCAAGAGCCTCTGTGCTCAACAGCCACAGCTGGGCTCAGGTTTTCTATCCAACTCAGTTCCCCAAGTGATGAACGACTTTGAAAACTGTATTCCAGATGCAAAACACGTAATAAACCTCTGCAAGGCAATGCAAGAGAACAGCTGGACAGGTGGAGATGCACAGGCTGTTCTCTGTGAACGGCCAAGTAGCTAAGTTGATTGTATGCCCTAGTATATTACTGCTTCCCAATAACATTGTTTACATTTTCAACTTGTTAGGCCTTCTCATGTTTAGACTGAAGGCTATCAAGCGTAAGATTGCCAGAAGGCTTATGCAAGGGCTGAAAACCAGCATCTACCTGAGGTCTTCCACCTTCCAGAGAGCTCTCTGACAATTCTACAGTAACTAAAAGCAGATGGAAGATAGCGCATCATGTCCCCAGCTTCAGAGCACACAGGTGGAGATTAAAAACCTAGCTCTGTTGTCTCCCCTAACCACAAAGGACTCCTCTCCCTTGTTTTACTTATAAGAAGCAAGCCATAGGAAAGTCTTCACACATTAGTCCAGGCCACTTCACACACACACACACACGACTAAACACCGCAGACCTGACTTCAGAGGATTAGATAGGTGCTGAAAATCATGCATATGCTTAAGCAGTTTCTCCAGCCAAACACACTGGCTCAGCATGGCCAATGGTAAACATTACACCCAAAGGAGGATTAATTTTTTTAAGGCATTACATGCAGCACTGAATGTTCAGCTATTAAGCATTTTCCACTGCTCTTGCTACAGATAACTGCAGCTGTGCTATCCAGCTGTGCTTAAGGACAATTTTGCAAGAGGAATATTTACTTTATTTTCCCAAGAAGAAACTAACAGTTGTTAACAGCAGAAGCTGTATTACAACAAACCAGTAATAATGGCAACAATGGAAGTATTACAGCAACAACTATCTGAAGTGTAAAATCTCATCACAGAAGCCATCACCTCCAAACCCACAGGGCCTTCCCATTTTGTAGAGCTAGGCACGGTATGATGTTAAGTTTTTAAAGGCAGTAGAAAGCCTGTGTGACAATACAAAGGGGAGCCTTCTGGATGATGGCACCAGATAGCATCAGGATAGATACCGCCAGTGAAACAAAAGATCTCGCACCACAAGTTCCTGAAGTGGAAGGTACAGCAGAAGGGCTAAGTGTGACTGAGGGAGACTGCTGAAGCTCCTGCAGTATAGAAGTCCCCGAGGGAAGAACCCTGCCAGCCTCAACGGTTGCGCCCCTGGAGAAGGAAAATTCATCCTTTCATATTGTCCTGAAACAGCAGCGGATTTGCAGCTGGACTGTGCCTGCTTCAACATTCACTGCAGGCAGCCTGGGCCACAGCCATTAGAGGCCAGTTACGCTTGAGGTTGTCTTTACTGAAAGGAATCCCAAGGCTGGTAAAACAACACAAAGCTCCTGCTCACTGCTGATGACACTTTTTGCTCTCTCTTTTGACTTATGCTGTACTCCTGCAGCAAATTCAATGGCCACGGCCACAGCCCGCAGGTCAGAGCCCTGCAACCAAAGTGACATTTGTAGCAAGCAATACAAAGGCTCTCTCTAGTCAGGAACTCAGTTAAAGATTGATCACAATGAGGGATTGCCATGGAAAAAAGAGGAGAAAGGAATCTTGTAGTTGTAATATTAGAAGAAATTCACATCTTTTTAAATGCTGAATGTCAAATCTCTTGTGCACAGTTCCCACCTTACTGAATAGCATTGAATGCTAGAAGTCTTTTATTATCTCTGTATCTTGTTCACTTCTAAATGCCATTTTAGCTTTACGATGTGGATCATACTTGAAGACCTAGAATGATTTGTGAAGAATGCCACAGAGCCTAGACAAGACTGAGGCAATCCACATACATTTAATTGCTGGTTTACCATTTAAAACAGCAAACAGAGCATACTCTATTGTTCTCATTGCAGTTCTCTGTTTAAATGCAAGTGAGCTTAGAGATTTACTTTGACTGGATTAGGGCATTTTTAGGTTTTGTTCTTTTAAATTAAGAGGCTCCCTGCCAATGCTGGGATGCTCTGACCTATGTAAATGTTTACGACGAGTTTATGACAAGTCTCAAGGACTGGTTTGGACCCAAATCTGAGTAACTCTTACGAAGTCTGGTGATAATTCTCTTCTGTTGTACATAAGGTTTTACAGAAAGTAAAATAACTCAAAAACTTATCTGAGAGGCAGAAAAATACTGGTTCTTTTTCAGACATTCAGTTCCCCCAAATCCAAAGCCTCCCAGATGGACCACTATCAATGCATTACAGACAGGCACTCGGTAACATGAGGAAAAGCACAAATTTCAGTATAAAATTAATGTTACTGCAAATTAAGAAGGCATTTCATTAATGAAGAACCACAAACACCTTTGAAGTGGGCTGAATGAGAGGAATGTAAGTAAAACAAACTGCTTTTACATACAGTTATTACCCTCCCCCCCCCCCCAAGGATTTCAACTCCAAGATATTAAGTCTGAATTGCTGCTGAATTACTGCCCTGAAGGACGACATTCAGTCTGTAAAATTTTCACAATAGACACTGGCAATAAGTCTACCTTGCACAAGAGACAAGGGGATCGTGGAAAAAAACCCAACAACATAAAACAAACAAACAACTCAAGTTGTATCAGAGAATAATTCTCATACTTATATTATATAGTAAACTCAAGTCAATTAAAACCACCTGGATTTCAGAAAACAGAAGAGGATCTATGACCATTTTGTAACTAGAAAACCTTGAAAAAGCTGATGAATAAACCAACATTTAACTTTCTATGAAACAGTCTCACATGGTGCATCTTGCTGAATTTTATTGGTGTCTTTTATGGAAAATAAGATTAAAAAATGAATAAAAGATTACTAAGCATACATGCTGACATCACTAATGGCGTTCTAAGAGGTTAAAAATGTGCCATAAAGCAAGGTAAGAGCAGTGCTAAATACTCATCATGGTGGAGAAAGGATGCCCTGAGAGGCAGCACATGTTAGCAAGCCTCCGTTCCTAGCCCAAGTTCTGCAAATAGCAGGGGAACCTTCTATGTTTTTGCTCCCACTAGATGATGGATGAGTATTTTCAGACAGTAGATCCCCAAGTGTTTTAGCAAATGCAGCTTTACTGGGACAATAAGACAGCAGCAGAGGGGAGCTTGTCCCCAAACCCACTGCCCCATGTGAGCACAGCATGTGAACTCTGAATCAAAACAATGCGGATGCAGCCACACACCTGAGCAGCCACTGCAGCTACACCAGGGAAACACTTGCCCCAATTAGGAAGGGATAAAAATAATTGGAAACCCCGATGAAAAAAAAAAAGCAACACTGCCAGACACTCAGATTGCCCCAGTCCCATGTCAGAGGTGTGACCCATCGCCAGCAGAGCAGCCACTGCAGCCGGCAGCAGCTCTGGCCAGGCGGGCAGCCCGACTCCTGCCAGTTCCGCCTTTTAAGTCCAGAACACACTGCGGGCAGGCTCGGGACTGTCAGCAGGGATGAAATCCCACTAGAGTCGGATGAAGTCACCAAATGAATTTAGTTTTGACCTATCCAGGGGTTTGCCACCCCCCACCCCCTCCTCCCCGACATGTATATGTTCAGAGGTGAAAGGCTAAAGTAGCACGCGGATTTACTCCAAGCATAACGTAATGGTAACTGAGATTTTGTAATACTATCCAGCCCTCCTGACGGGGGCCTGAGCAGCCTCCAGGAGCCTCACACCCCCACACAGAGCCAGGCAAGCAAGGCAGTGACTCAGCAGGAGACAGGCACTTAACATCCACAGGTTTCCAAAGAGGAAAAGTCTGAGAAGAAGAGTAAATGGGAGGATTAAGCACAGGGAAGTGCAATGCCTTTCTCCTAACACGTAGCTGCTGTTTCCTAACAGGAGACTTCAGTACACTTACAGTCTGGCTGCCCAAGGCATGTGAAGTAAACTTGAAGAGCACTTCCATGGTCCTGCAGTAGCTAAAGAGGGACTACAGTGTGCCTTTTCTACTTGCGAATGATGTCATACGACACAGAGAACAAGGACTTCATCATGTATCATCTTTTCTCTCTCTTACATTAATAACAAATGTAGATACACACTGATTTATGTATTGCAACATTTATTCTAGCCTTCATATGCATGTATGTTGGAATCACAGAATATCCTGACTTGGAAGAGACCCACCAAGCATCATCAAGTCCAACTCTCTGCTCCTGCAGGAAACAAGGCCCTTTGAAAGTGGCTTTTTAAGTAGGCACTTTGAAGGTCCCTGAAGCAATACCCAGGAAAGGGGTAGAAACAGCACAGGGACCAGCCATGCAACCAGTGCAACCATCCCAGGACCTGTGGGCCAAGGTGCTGGAGCACAGCCTGCACGGCAGAGCCACCGAGGTGCCAGGCAAGCAGCCAGCCACGCTCCATCCCTGAACCACTCATGGTGGCAGGAAGATGATGACATCAAGCAGGGGTATAAGACAACATTTATTTTAAGCCACTTTTACCCTGCAGTTGTAAACAAGCATGTGACAACAGATGAAGCAACAGGCAACCATGCTGGCTGCTCTTACTGGTGTATCACTCTAAAACGTGGGTCTATAACATAAAATACTAAGCCCTACTGTGGTTATCCAGGGTTCCCACTGCTACAACATCTCTGCTGACATTTGGGGTTCAAAGAAGAGGTGCCAGGCTTTCTGCTGGGTGTGCAGGGCACTCGATGGACAGGTTTCCAGTCCAAGCTCCAGCAAACATCTGCAATCTGAACCTCCTGTAAATCCCCTGCCAGCACTGCCTCAGCAGACCACTGGGACAAGCTTTTTTCCTAGACGCTGCATATAACCTCCTTCACACTCCTTCCACACTACTGGTGGAAGCTAGACTAATAATTAAAAAATTGAGCTATATCTCAGAGTTCTGGCAGCTCCAATATTGTTGAAATAGGCCCAGATAAATACCCATGTCTTTGTCTTCCACAAACTCCTTACAAATCATTATTAATATTAGACAGATTTCAAGTGTTAACACTACCAGCCATGACACATCATTTTGGGTTTGGATACCAAAGTAACCTGACCTCTTTCATCATTCTCATGAGTTAATAATAGACAAGGAAACACTCTGAAATGATTCTCATGCTCAAGATATTACCAGTTAATGTCTACACTTAAGAATTAATCCTACCAAGATCTATCTAGAACAGGGCTAAACTTCTAAGTACCATTGCTTAACTGCTAAATTAATTTTAGAGCAACTAAAACGAGAATTCACTAATCCTTCAAAGAATAAATTGCCCTTTAGGAACATTCTAGCTCAACCATCTGTGATTTATGTAATGTATTATTCTTGCTGCGTGCCAGTAACCACAAACTTATTTTACCACTGTTGCACTACCGACGCAATTGCTGAGACTACCAGCATCAAGTAAAGCTTCCCCAAAATAGATTTTTTTCAACCACGTTGGTCTTTGAAGGCCTGTGAAGCTGGTGTTTTCTTTTAGATTTTACCCTTTAAAATCTCCTGCCTATCTAAGGGGTAAATCCCCAAAGCTTTTTGCCTTTTTTTTTTTTTTCCCCTTGCAAACAATGTCCTTACTGCTTTGGTGCAACTGTGATTGTAAGAACAGAATTACTGGCAGCTACAAGAGTCTTTAGCTATGAACCCCAGTAAAACCTTGTACCTTAAGCTAAGAGAAGCACAGGTGTGCTCTGTAAGAGCATTTGGTCTCCTTTCCTGGAATATCTTGAGGTCAGTTCCTAAAGTGTATTGCTCCCAGCTGGGAAATGGTGATGTTACCAACTTCAACTCCCACAGTAAACAAGGCTATTGCCTGAATTATCGTCAACTACGTAAGTGCCATTAATAAAGTAATAACCTGTGCTGCAAAGTGAATATTTAGTTTCTTCAACCATCTCAGCGCTGTTGCTTTAGGTCACGCGACAAGACAGCTCTGCACCATTCCCTTTAAAAGCACATCAAACTGAGCACACACCTCACACAGTTTAAGAGCTGTGCTCAGTTCAACAGTTTCTGCAGACTAAACTTATCAATAATGTTAATATTTTCTGCATGAAAAGAATACTCTGTTCCTTAAAAACGGAGAGAGCAATTTATCAGCTTTCAACTTCAAGACATAATCTTTTATTGCAATGTACATATTTTATGACATAGCAAAACTTATCCCTTTGCTCTAGTGTGTGGCTGTCTATGAACTTTTGGTCATCCCTGGGTACTAAATTGCCTAAGTTGCTCCCAGTGATGTAGAGAATGCAATATGAAGTAATCAATACACTGCAGCAGCAGTATAGCTTACTCAAGAATTAATCTAGAAATTGATGCAATCCAACTGAGACTGCACACATTTTTCTCTTCCATTTGAAACCTTTGATGAAGGGTTGATTTCACCTTGGTGGCAGTACTAAATTTATTGCCATATGATATTCCTTTCACTTTTAAAGCACCTGATTTCATGACTGCTTTTTGTGTGTTGCGTTTTGAACTCAAGAGCTGTTTATGCCTATTAGAGCTGCAGAACAGAATCACAAAGTGACTTGGGTAGGCAGGGAACTCCAGAGATACCTGCTCCTGCCTCCCATTCATAGCAGAGCTTTCAAGAGAAGGCTGCTGATGGTCCTGTCTAGCTGAGTTTCAAGTCTCTCCAAGGACAAGATATGCCATAGACTCTCTGGGTAACCTCCTGCAGTGTTTGACCATCCCCACTGTGAAAATTTTTCTCCCAATACCTAAAGCCATTTCTACTGCTGCATCTGCTGACTGCCATTGCCTCTCATCCTCTCCCTGTGCACCTCAGAGAAGAACCCGGCTCTGTCTTCTCTACACCACCACCTTAGGCAGAGACTGCAATGAGATCTTTCCCTCTCCTGAGCTTTCTCTTCTCCACGCTGACCAAACCCAGCTTACATGTTCCAGCTCCCTGACCATCCTGGTGGTCTTCCATCCAACTCACTTCAGTATGTCACTGTCTTTCTCAATTGGGAGAGCCCAAATTCAGACACTGTATGTGAGATGTGCTCTCAGAAGCACCAGAGTGGAATAATCACTTCCCCGGAGCTGCTGGCTATGCACTGCTAATGCAGCCCAGCATGGGCTTGGCCTTCTTCCCTGCAAGAGCACACTGCTGACTCATGTTCATCTTGTTCACCAGCACCACCAGGTCCATATTATATAGCACTTCAGGAACAATCTGGGGGGGAGGTGGGGTGTGTGTGCTTAAGGTGGTAGCGGAAAACCACACCTCACCATATTGAAAATAGATCTGCTGAGGAGACAAAGCAGTTTTATGGCCTCCCCTTTGCTGTGAAACTCATTTCATACCTGGGGACCACGCATTAGAAACATTACCTTATAGGGTCCAACTTCTACAGGTAGAAATATATATTAAAGGGAAAATAGAAAGAAAATACTTCTTTATGACTCCTGGAGTCTGATAACTGGCATAACATGAAAGCATTAACTGACAACGGTGTTTTCAGATCCTAATTCAGAATCTACATCTTGCATAACTCTGAAATATTAATACAGGCAAGGAATGATATGGACCCCAAACAATAATTCAGTAAAATATAATTAATTCCATTCTGCATAACAAGGCTTCCAACAGAACAGCTATTTACATGTGAACGCTGTCCTTCTAGGGAAAATGTATCCCTTCTATTCAATTAATTCTCACTTCACTGTCTCCACGTTCTCAGCCCTCCTACACACCATAGTCCTTCTGTATACGAAAGCTCCCACAGGAGTTCCATATCATGGGGTTACGTGCTCCACTTCCATACAAACAATTACTCACAGTCTCTATAGTTATTTTAATAAGCTATGATTTGTATAACACTGAATCCATAAGTAAAGCAAATGCATATTCTACTTCAAATATTTCAGTGCTTCCTATTCATGATATTACTGAACTAGCTCCACGGGATTAACCTTAAGAAGCAAAGCATAACAACCATATAAAGTTTTTCTAAAATGAATTTTCATATCCCCCCCAAATTGTTTGATACAAATTACCAGCAAACTCTTCCAAGCATCAACGCTGCATTCCAGAGTGACAGGCAAGAATCTGCATTCATGTGCATCTCAGAATAATTACAGCTGCTTGGGTAGGAAATCTGTACAGAACTAAAGAACCCTAATGTAGGGGGATGTTCACTGGAGTTACTCCTAAAAGATAAAACAAAAATCCACGCATCTCACTGACTAGCTCTTAGGGTTCCAAAATGCCAAGAAATGGCATACTGAAAATCAAACCTTTGAAACAATACACACAACCATATGGAAAAACGGGACATAGAGTATTGCTTTACACTGTACCATTAGAGCAAAACAAGCTATTCCTTCACTCTGTCAGTGGCTACACTGGGGAAGAAAAGCATATTTTACACAGAAATCCCAAACCCTAAATGGAGAATTTTTCAGTTTGCATAGCTTGTTTAAATATTGTTCTGGACAACTCTAAATTTCTGTTTAAATTCACACAAGCTCGCACCAATGTTTCTGTTCCAGCTCCTCCATCCATGCAGGACCCAGAGTCACAGCCTCCATGTTCCATCACCTCACCCACACTTCAAAGCCTTTCTCTCTCCCAGTCAACACAAGTAAGCAACCCAAGGTGGCTCTACATACGGCCAGAAGATCAAGACCACGACCTTCATGGCGTATTCCAGTCCAGGCAGAACAATCTGGCACGGTTGCAGGATTTCCTAGGGAAGCTACCTCCTTACATCTCTACTCACTGATGAATGTTTATATTTCCTGTTTGGATAGCATAGCAAAAAAATATATTTAACACACACACACACAAAAAAACACACACACACACACACACAAAAAACCAAACAAAAAAACCAACCAACCAAACAAAAAAACCACCCAAAAAAACCCCTTCACTAAGCATGGGGCTCTACGGGAACCAAGAAATCATTTCAGAGTGGATAAGCTGAGACATTTATTGAGTGTGCTTTCAGTATATTGAGTCTTCTCTATCAAATATTTAGTAACGTAGTATACCACCAGAACTAGACAAATGTCTGAAAAAATATCGCAGGCAAAACTGTCATTTTTAATGAAATATGCAATAACACGAAGACAGCAAAATTGTGTTCAAAATAAAAAAAGCCACCACTTTTAAAACATCTTCAGTTAAATGCATGTTCAGTAAACTTTTATAGCTGATATTCCCCTTCCCCTCCCACCTAATTATAATGAAACAATATGAAGAAGATGCTTTATCGGTGAGTCAGGCAGCTGAGATCTGAGCAAGATCCAAACAGCTACGCAGTGCTGAGCTAACACCATCCGCAGAAGAAACACGGATGTTTTCCATTTACGTTCCCTAGCACCGATACTGGAAGCGAGCGGTCGGTGCCGCTTGCTGGAGGCCAGGACTCGGGGAGTGAGGAGGGCGAGAGTATCCAAACAATGTCCTGGTGCAGCGCAAGTCTCACCACCGCCACCACCAGCACGCTTACCCCACGCTAGAGCCTTCATGCCATCCCGCGCAGTGGTTGGCGTGATTGGGAACAGATGTAGCGAGACCACTCGTTTTCAATTATCAAACAAAGGCTGAAAGTTGCATCTCCAAAATAAAAAGCTGGCACATGATTTATCTTCTTCCTTACCAAGCCTTTGCTATAATTAGCTTTGGGCATGAGGAAGGAGAAAAGGCTGTCAAACTCACCTCCCCCCTAAGCCCCAAAACCTCTGAAGGTATTTTTAAAAATAAGTCCCTCATTCAAGCACAAAGGCTTGGAATGTAGACCTACTACACTTTTTTTTTCCTTAATGCCACCCAAAACAAGTTTTATATTTCAAAAGTTTAGGCCAGGTATGCCACCTGGGAGAGCAGTCCAGTGTTCCAGCCTGCTTGTCATCAGGTAGCTGCAAATTTGCTCTTCATGCAGCAAAGGAAAAACCTCAAAGAAAATAGCTTTACTCAGGCTCTCTTGGTGCACAGCCCCACCTCCACATCACCTTTCTTCACAACACAGAATGTTTTTCAGTGCCTATTTTCCAGGGAGGCTGGATTGAAGAAACTAGGCAAAAGCCAAAATGTCTGTTTCTAAAAGTGACAGCATTAGGTTTAGTTCTCACATATCCTAAACTCACTCCTTTTTTTGTTGTTGTTAGCATGCCAGAATCACACTGCTGTTGCTATGCAGCTCAACAAGGTAGTTTAAAAAAAAAAAAACAAACCCACACCACGTCACAAAAGCCAGAACACAGCCTCCCACCTACAGGATGTTTCTGAAGCCCACAGAGGCTGGGTGCAATTTAGGCACACTCCAGACCTTTTTGGTGAGAGCACTTGGGTGCAGGCTGAGAAGATGGTGCTGTCTGAAAGTTACTTTCACATCCTTTTACTTTCACTTCCTTACACAAACTGGGTTGTCTATGGAGTGCTGTTCAACCCCCCCCCCCATCTCCATAGAACTACTTCTCTCTGCTCCTGCTCCTGATTTTAACAACTACCCTCAATTCTCAAAACACTGTGAAGATATTTTCTTCAAGAAAGTTCTAAATCCAGGTCAAGAGAGGTAGCCCAATAATGGAGGCATGGACTATTGAGGTTTCAAACTACTGATGCAGTATTGAGCAGAGTCACCCTCATAACCCTCTGAGACACGTACACACACTCACGCGTGATTCCCAGTTATCTTCAGTTTCAGCCTGTACTTTTTGAGAGCTGGACCTGCCTAGCAGAAGGTACTCACCAAAACAGCTCTCCCTAGGCAGAGCACTCCCTAATCAGAAAACAAGATTAAAGAAGAGCAGCAGCAGTGGCAGTGACAGGAAGCCAGCTTTATGAAAGTGAAAGAAGAGAAACAGAGGGTACCTAAGCTCACTGGAACCAAGGAAAAATTTCTGCATGGTACCTCTCATTGCTGGTTAGTAGCTGGCTCTAAGTCATCAGGATGGTCCTCTCTTGGATACCTAGGACCTACCTACCTTTTTGTAATACAGATGGCTTGACAGACAAGGGTGTTATCACAAATACCACTTTTAGAAAAGCTCAAGCCAAATCTATGGGGAGTGATTTATGGTTTGGTTGTTTTTTTTTGTTTGTTTGTTTTTTTTTGTTTGTTTTTTTGTTTGTTTTTTTGTTTTTTTGTTTTTTTTTTTTAAACAGACATTTATTATTGCCTTTCTCCTGCTTCCAGTGAAATCTAGGGCAAAATTCTCATCATCTGCCAGAGGAGCAGTTAGGCCAAGAGCAAACGCCTCTGAAAATAATGTTTCAGTTCCTAGTATACTGAGGAGAGTTTGCCTAACATTTACAGTTTCAAAGGATGAAAACAGTCATGCCCCTCTGTTCTAGGAAGCAAAACAACTCACTGCTTTTACTCTGTATCAGCTTCCCAGTTCTAAGCAAGTCTGGGCCTTAACATAGTAATTTTGCCAACAAAAAAATGGTCTTTATTCCAGGGTAATTACCTGCTTACCATATTCAATGGAACCTAATTTTAGAGCAAGAAATGCCTTCTACCCTGAATAAGGGGAAGCAGTTAAGTCTCCCTTTGTACCCTGAGTAATACCACACACGTGTGGCAGGCAAAGAGTCACCACAGAGTGTCAGGGACGCATCCTGCCGAGGGAAGGATGCTCTGCCGCGTGGGGCCAGCCCGCGTCCGGCAATTCAGTGGGAGGTGGGAAGGCAAAGATCAAACGAGATTTTGCTATAATTTAAATCTCTACTTTCATCATGGAAGTTATCAGCTCATACTGCAGCAAAAGGTGGCCAGATATTCTTTGTAACAGCCCACGGTTTATTTCAGCAGCAGGTGAGGAAATTGCTGCTTCTGCCCAGCTGCCATTATCATGCACAGCACCATCACCCACTGGCCACCTAAACAATGATTTCTGAAAGGAAGATGATGCTTAGGAAAACCAATACTTAAAACAGATACCATAAAAGAAAGGTAGCTACAGACAGGAAACAGGCTTTTTTTTTTTTTAATTTAATTTTTTTTTTAAATTTATTTAATTTTTGAATTTTAATCTGGAAATTCATCCCCTCTCCCCCTCCTTTGTGAAAGGTCTGGGTATAAAACTAAATACAGCCAGTGTAAAAAGGACCAGAAAAACATTTTTTCTAGCATCATAGCTAGGTAACCCAAAAGTTAGGCACAGCATCCTGCAAAGGAGGGTACAGCAGTTTGTCCCTTTTAGACTGGAGTGGTTTATGTTACGTGTGCCGTTCAAGCCTGGAAATATTTAAACTTTATACACCTAGCTCTTAAAAATATGATGAGCTGATCAACCACTCAAGATGCCTGGAGTCTGGCAAGAAAGCACTGCAGACATGCCCTGTTTGAAAGGATTCTCCCCATAGCTGTTGATTTGGTTTCCTACTGATTTTTTTCAGTCTTCTTTGAACATACAAGTAAAACTATAATTAAATGTAATGCCATACTCAGAAATGAGCCCAAATCTATTTTGGGCCAACAAAATGACACCTCAGTTCCAACCAAATTTTAGTCAGTCTCCTGATCCAGAGCGCCTGAAAGAAGCATTCCACTAGAGAAATCCAGATTGATTACAGTTATTCACGCTGAAAGGTAACATCTCCCTGTGACTAAATTTTATGCCAAAGTGCCTGGTTTCCATTTACCAGCTAAGTAAGGCTGGATGAGAAACTTAACACCTCAGGCCTGTATGTCCCAGTCTGCAAAATATAATCTGGCCTTTGGAAGACTTGGGAAAAACTATTTGTGGCTTTGCATACAGAGCACATGGTTGGGACTCATGTAGTACAGGGTCAATTCCCTAGTGCATCCTCAACTCAGTCGATAACTTAGGGCAACTCCTTCCATGTCAGCTTCCTAGTTTGTAAAACAGTATAAACTTCAGCTCTGCTTAAATCTGCTTCAGGAGCTGGATATCAAATCTTTGGTAGGAGCTGGTATTAGAAACACTAAAGCTTTTCTTTTTTTAAGTCTGAAAATATCTAAACTGGCAATCATAAATTTATTCTGCTGACCAAACTACTTCTGTTTTAAAATATGTATTAAACAGAGCATGTTAAAATTGAGAAAATTCTGATATGAAAATGAGAATTTCTGATATTGCAGGAGAGAGAAGTGAAAGGCAGAAACTGAACCTCTATACATAAAGTAGATGCAGTCTTGCTTAAGAGCAAAGCTGCAGTACACAGAAGTGTATTGCGAGCAGAGTACATACTTCTAGATCTGCACAACTGCTGATCTGATGTCTTGCTCCAGGGTGTGCTTAATGATGTATTTATTCCATATTTCTAGATACACATGGAACAAACCAGCCCAACAATCAGAGGCATAGCAACTGGATGCGTCATATGATGAAGTTGTAGAGGCAGCTTCAAAGTCAGCAGAGCACCAACAGTCCAGTGTGGCAGAAGGCACAGTACTGATGGTACTAACCTGTCCTATTTAGTGATCTTCTGCTGAAGCTCAAGCTTAGCAAGGATGATACTAGTTTAGCTACTAAATGTTTTCATGGAAGTTACAAATTTATTCTTTTCCAGTATCAAGAAGAAGTTTCACCACAGTTTTTAAGTGTTTTCTTTAAGGTTTTTTTTCTGTTATGGTTTACATTTACTTCATAATATATGTACAGCTACAGATGAAAACAAATTACCTATCATTCTCACCCCCCGAGGGAGGGGGAAGTCAACAGATATAGGTGCTGTGACCCTGTGGATCAGGGTAGGCTTCCACAAGGCAAAGAGAACCTAAATAGTATTCCCCAGTGAATTTTTATTTGTGCATGAAAGGTTTATTTCTGAAATATACCAAACTGAATCACTTATTTACTGCCCCAAAATAACATGCAACACTAGCATTAGTAGTTCTGCATTCCTTTGTATTACTCTAGGTATGGATACAATATTGACAAAGCTCCACAAGACTAAGGAGTACTCCTCTGGATGAAAGGCTATTCAGATGCAGAATAACATCAGTTTCTGGAAAACCAGGCAAGTGATATAATTATTCTTGTCATCATGTGCTTAACCCAGCAGCCTTGAAAAATGCCTTTTCTAGACACAGTTCAACACATGACATGACAGACAGAAGGACAATAAAACCAACTTGATGGCTGCAGAAAATGACACACAAACATATTGCAAAAGGATAATGGAGAGCCCCATTCAACAGAGGTTTTCCAAAGAACCCATCTGAAAGAAAGCACTGAGATAGCCATCAGTACCACCTATGACACATCAGAATAATTAAAGACAGCTGCATAATAATTATCTTCAAATCTATTTCTGATTAGGTGGACAAATGAAAGAAATACAGCTTCCCTCTAAAACAGAGTCTTGCACTGGACATCTGAAATTTACATAAAGGAAGTAAAAGCTCCAATCTTTCTACAAGTAGAAATAGGTCTTTACAAAAGCAATTTTGTTACTTCGTGCTAAATGTGCCCATCAGGGCTTCATCACACAGAGTATCAAAAGATGCAGACAGAGGAACAGACTAAATTTTGTGGTATTGAAACAAACCACACACTTTGATCTTCAAGGCATTTTATGATCACCCATCAACGTGTGATCAACAATGAGATTCACTGTTAAGGTTATTAATGGTCAGCTATGCTGGTAGCAGCTCTGGTATTCCTCAGCAGTACAAAAAATATTGTGATTTTCTTCAGACAAACAAGCCAAGCCATCCACATTTGTTTTCATCTAATCGAGCATACAACTCGCCACTTTAGTCAGATATTTGAAAGCAGCATCATTTCCTGCTGTTTGAAAATCAGCTTTAAGGGGCGTGTTCTCTGCAGAGGCATTGCTTGCTGTCATCCAGGCAGTATTTAAAATAACTGTATGTTAAAATAAGGGGAGCCACTGGCAGTATTATCACCCTTCCAGTCGGCAGCAAGGAGCACATAAAACCAGTTGCGTTCCGGGCTGCGCCGCGACCCTTATCAAACAATGCAAACAATTTTAATGAGCTTATCTGCCGGAACATATTGTCAGAGATGTTAATGCAGAAGCGCTGCCAGCAGCGCATGCCAAACGATTCATCAAAAATGCCTACAACTGCGACAAAGGACATGCCTCCCCCCCCTAAAAAAAAAAAAACAAAAAAAAGAAAAGAAAAAAAAGAAAAAAAAGAGTAAAACACATAAACACAAAATGGGGCTCTAGGCTCCGGCCGCCGCGAGGGGTGGGGGGGGGGGATGGAGCCTCCTCCCCCTCCCCGTGCAAGCACCAGGGGGACTGTCACCTCCGCCCCAGGGAGCGGGGGGGTCGCTGTCAGCCCCGGACCCATGTCCTAGGGGTGGGGGGCCTCCCGGCTGCCCCTCCGGGTGGCGGCCGATGCCCGGTGAGGTACCGGGGCCGGGCAGGGGCTGCCTGCGCCCCGCCATCCCCGGCCACCGCCTCCCGCACGGCGCCGCCTCCGAGATCCGCAGCGAGGTGCTGCGGCTCTTTCCAGGGGGAGCTGGCTGCCTGCGCAGGGTTCTTCCTTTCCTTCCTCTTATTTTTTTTTTTTTAAATTTATTTTTTCCCGTTTTCCTTTTGTTAGTGATTTATTTTTTCTTTTAATTGTTATCATTATTATTTTCAACCGCCTTTCTCCGCCCGGCAGCGGCGAGACCCGCAGACATCCCGCCTATTCACCAAACGCTTTCCAGCCGGACAATGCCAGCGCCGCCGCAGCCCCCGTCCGCCCGCGCCGGCGGGGCCGGGGCCGGGGGTGGGGGCTGCAACCCGCCCGCCTTATGCAACCGCCCCCCGCGCTTCAGCCTCCCCCCTCCCCCGGCCGCCGCCGCCCCGCAAGCCGCCGCAGTACCTGTAGGAGCGCTCCCCCCGCACCGTGTGCTTCCTGAAGGGGATGATGGTGGTCCCGTTATCCTGGATGATGTCGTTATTGTTCTCGCCATTTGGGGACAGGGCTTGGGTTGGTCCGGGCATTGGCGCTCCCGCGGCTCCGCAGAGCCCCGCGCTGCTGGTGTGCGGAAGGTGGCGGCAGCCGGACTCTCGCCGCCCTCCCGCCCGCCGGTCCGCGCCGCGCCGCCCCGCCCCGCACGTCAGCCCCGCCGCCGCCCCACGTGACCGCCCCTCGCCATGGCAAC
>JANHGN010020641.1:0-69063 GCA_024605025.1 Megaceryle maxima | reverse complement strand
AAAAAATTCTGAAGCAGCCTTTGAAAAAACTGAAAACAAAAAGAAAAAGAAATATTTTAAAATCAGTTAATTCTGATACTTGGAAGTAATTTTCAGTGTCACACCCAGGAATTTCAGGGGTGGAACAGCTATTACTGCTAACGGTAGCTGTCTTGCCTAATCCTTCCACATTGCACTGGATATTTCTGCAAATCTAAATATATAAAGTGCACCAGGTGCTCTTTACAAATCGCTTACTAGGGGCTATTTGTAGTACTTGTCAAAATCTTCTGGTAGAAAAACTACTTTTAAGAATATACTGTCACGGTAAGTATTATATGTATAAATATATGTATTGGCTGTGCACCCAGCATCCATAAGAAAGGAAGAAACAAGAAAAAAACATTTGTTTTTTTTTTTTTTTCCCCTGAACTGCTCTTAGTCTGTAGCAGGAACTTCAGTATTTTCTTTGTGTCAAAAAATGCTTCTACAGGCACAAGATTGTGGCTACATACTTTGGAGAAGCACATTGACTCTAAGAGTTATCCTCTGTCCCTGGAGCAGAGACATCCTCATGAACCTCCATCCTTTGTTGATGGCAGCTGTAGGGTGGAACGGATGAGAGTACTTTCCAGGTAGTGGCACAGCTGGTGTTTCCTAACCAAACCTTGCATTCTCCCAGCATAAATGAGGGAAGGTGACTGGCACATCATAGTAATTTGTATGCCAACAAAGAGTATTCTTTTTAAGTGGCTCCCCTCAGGGTCTCAACCTGGAAAACCTGCTCTTAAAGATAACCAGATTAATAAAGCAAGGGCATGAGCTGTTAGGAAGCAAATTATCTATCTATCTATCTCATCCAGGCAGTTGCACTTAAATAGACATAAGAGGCAGCATTAAAAAAAAACAACCCAAAACTTCATTTATATCCTGGTGTACTTGTGTGGGTTTTAAAGGAAATTAGGGAAACAGTGTATTGGACTGTATTTCTTGGGCTTAGTTGTGTTAAGACACTGCGATGCAGTTACATTTTTTAGTTTGTATGTGACTTTACTGATTTGTGTTGTTGCACTGTTATTAAAAATATTCTAATTAGACTGATAATGAAGTCATATTAGGCTAGAAAGTCTTCCTGCCACATGTTAAAAACCAACAATTTTAGAAACTAGGACAGAAAATCAAGGAGATTTGATTTCTGAAATAGTAAGACTCTTACCCCTCCAAATCTGTGCTGAGTGAAAACAGAGCATCAAAATACTGCAAGTAGAACACAGCACAACTGAGGAAATGCTGGGGATGGGAACATGATACTCATTGACTTAACATGCAGAGTGGCCATAGGTGTGCATCTGGAGCAAGTCAAGGCTTGAACTCACTCAGCTGCCCCTAGATCCTTCTCAGCAGGGTTTAGCTAATCTGTGTATTTGTAGATGTAAGAATTTTGGCAACTTCACTGAAAACGTGGTCTGTTTGATTTCACTGGTCATTTAAAGTAAGCAAATTCCAACATCATTCATCTTGAGGGCTGTTTGTGCAGCAGCTACTTGTGAAAAATATGTCATCTGCTTAAGAAAACTGGCACAGTTCAAGACTAAAAATACCATATTGTATTAGCCAATTTGTTCAGGGAGCTTTTATTTCAAATTCATGCTAGCCCATGCTCAGAAGATAGAAACTACTAGCTGGTCTGGTGTCCTGAAAAGCAAGTATCTAGCTGGAAAGGACAACTTGTAATAGCTGGGCAGATATAATTAAAGCTTCAGACTTACTTCATACCCAGGTGGAGACTTTGAAAGACTTAGGGGAATTTAGTGCTAATCCAAACCTAGTATCTTCCAACCGATGACATGATGGGCAGCATGGAACTGTAATTGGAAGGGCATTGAAGGGGGACTTGGAGAGATTACAGAAGAGAGAGGAGAGAGGATTAGACAAGCACAGGAATAAGTACAGCAACTTCAGAAAATTACCTAATGCAATGCAGTTCTTGTGTCTTTATGATATTCAGGATCCTAGGCTTGTCAGAGAGTACAATACTACGCATCTTTCAGTTCAGTTACAGAAATCTGCATCTGAGAATGCAAACTGTCAAAGCCTTTACGAGCTAAAGGAAGCTGCTAGGAAGATGTAGGCAGTTCATCTGACAATGCCTCCCGTTAATCCTGCCGTACATTAAATTGTGTCTCCTTATCTTCAGATCTTTTGAAGCAGGACAAGTGATCAGACTTCAGGTTGCTCTCCCTTATGTCATGTGGCACGTGGCCTTGCAGGTGAGGAGGACCATGATCTGCCTGCACCCACAGATTTTGATTTACATTCAGATAGCCTATTTGAAAGGATTGTTTTGGAAGTTTCCCTTTAACTGACATGGCATCTTCCACTGCCTAGGAATTCCTCTTTGCCGTGTCATATCATCATTCATTGCAACAAGTGCTCAGGCGCTGCAGTTAAGGATTAAATCAAGCTGCAAGCATGTCCATCCTCTTTTTATGACTTTACCTCCATCTTCATTTCCTGGTGTTGCTTTCACATTATCTTTGTCTCTTCCCAGTTCTGCTTTCCTTTTCCTTATTTTTATTGGTGCTTTTCTCCTTGATTCTGTCCCCCCAGACCATTTATTTCCTATCTCTGGTTTGGAATGGATCCATGTGCTGTTCCCTCTCTGCCAGCCTCTACCTGATGATTAGCAGGCTTTTCTAACCATAATGTGAGTAGGATTTGGCATGCAGCAGAGCACTAGTCTTAAGGAGCAGACACTGCCTAGAGGGACAGCATGGGAAATGCAGTGAAAGCAGATGAATTCCAATATGACCTCTTGAGATCCAAGTCAGAAAAGGCAGATTTTTAAATTAAATGTTGTATTGCAAGGTGGGGGAAGGAAGTTAATGAATTCTGTTTCTCTTAGAGTGAAGGGTGGGACATATTTTTTTCTGATTTTACTTATCATTATATTTTTAAGGAGCAGTTGCAGGTGAAAAATCATATTGCTCTAGTTGATCCAAGAAGACAGATAGGAACTCTAGCATCTCCTGGTAGCTCCAATTAGGGAAGAAATTGAGATAAGTAATTCTGTGAAGTAATCTCATTTGATGACAAAATCCTGTTGTGCTTGCACATAGGATGCATCAGCCAGCCAGAAACGGTTCCTCTGTCCACATCACCAAATCCTATGTAGCAGCATGACGAGGCTAACTCAGTTTCTCTTCTGGACTCATCTTTGTCTTCTTTTTCTTTTTATCTGCACTGTGAATCTTTCAGATGTCTTAAGTAAGCAGGAGCAGGCCATCATCAGGCATGCACTTTTTCCTGACAATGTCCTATATTTTTTGCCCTTAAATACTGCCAGCATTTTATGGATGTCTTTTTCTCCCACATACACCTTAAATACACCTGATTTTAATTATAATTTTTAAAATCTTTTGTAGCGATGACACCTGAATTTATCAGGAAAGGCACAGTTTCCACCCCAGTCCTGTCTAATAGCCATATGTTTAGGTAAGATTTCTAGTCCTGGAGTGATGAGGTGTTTTCATCAATATTGTCACATTGTACTATTGGCAGTGACGTAATAGCTCGGCTAATTAAATTCTAGTGATATGCACTTACATGGATGATCAGTACTAAAGCTATTAATTTTATATCATTTTAATCTTTAAAATGTTACAAAAGCTATTTGAAATGAGTGGCTTACTGTAAATGAATGGAGAGAGACCACAGTCAATAAGTAAAGTGCTCATTCACCAAAGTGCTTTACCAAGGTTATATTTTGTTAAAGATTTTGAAGCTGGACATAGTGTTGAATTGAAGCCCATCAGCCATTCCTGTCATTTATTTAGATTTGCTAAATGATCTGAAAGAGATTCAAATGCCAGCAAAAAGGATTGGGCAGGAGGACAACCAGTCTAGTCCTCAGCTCTCCCACTGTCATTTTGTGGATGCTGCTGAAGAGAAAATGCAGTGCATCAAATTCTGTGAAACCCCACATGACATCAAAACATTGCCTTCATTTTATGTTGCTCTTAATGTGAATTGGTATGGTATATGACACAGGACTTGTGTTGCCCCATAACAAGGTGGAATGCAACTCAGTGATAACTCAGCTCTGGTCTGAAAAGCAACTGTTTGGCTTGACATATTCCTCAAATTTCAACAAGTTTCCTGCAAACTTAACAACCACTTGCAGTGACACAGGAGAGAGGAATACACAAGATAACACAAATACCTGCCCATGGCCTGTAACTTTTCAGACACTGTTTGTTAAACGTTATCTTTGTTTCAAAGCAGTACACTGGAAGAACATCCAAATGACTTCAATGCTTGCAGGATAATTTTTGTATTATATTTTAACAATGTATTGTATCACTATAGCTCGCTTTAAATTTGCTTCAGATATTAAACAGACACTGGCTATAGTAGTTAGCTGAATTGTTTATGGGATCAAAATCAAACTAAATGTTCAGAAAATTTTCAGCAAGAGATTCCAGTTAATGAAAGCACCATTTGTGATGTGCTAAAACATGTATACACATAGGTATTGCCCCATTTATCAGACATGAGAGCTAATTACCTCATCCACTGCTATATTTCTTCCATCCTCTGCATTTCAATTCCCAATATTAACACATAGGTGGTCAAGCTGACCATCCAATAGCCTGCATGAGCATGAATGCATTAAATAATTTAATGTTAGAAGAGTTTATTAAACTGCCACATTCTAATCAGCGTGCGTACCTGCCTTCATTAATCTTGCACTGGTCCATGGTGTGTCTCTACAGCCAACATAGAGTGTGCTAATGTTAATAGGAGCTCTTAACAAACAGGATCAGTTAATCAAGGAAAATTTACTATTAGCCACATGACCATGCATACTGAAATCTAATTACAATCAAATTTAACCTCTTCATTACTGTATTCATCCAAATATTTTTGTTACCACTTGTGATACTAAAGTATTCCAAACTGAGACATGATTATGCTCATTTGAACAGGAAATACTTATATCAACTCACTTTTATTATGAAGGGAGACCTTCTTTTTGTGTTTTCAATGTATAATGTGATATGGGTTATATTTATTGCCCAAAGCAAGGAACCTAATACCACTTTTTCTCATCCAAAACCTGATTACAGGAAATAATTGCTAGAAAAGAATATGGAAAAATGAACTTCAGTATCCTAGATTAATTCAGATGGAATTTAGCACTTGGTAAGTTGTCAGTTCATACTGGATATGATGCATATAATTTAGAATATATCTGGTTTTTAACAGCTAAAGTGTTTTAAGTTCTTAAGCAATGTATTTGTTTCCGATATCAATTTAACCATATTAATTTATAACATGACTATTTTAATTAGATCATAGACTGTAATAAGTAATTAAGATCCATCAGTGGCTGTGGTTTTCTGAGTCTGTTCACAGAATGCAAGAGGTTGGAAGGGACCTCTAGAGACTTAGCCCTTGACAGAGGGTAAATGGAGATAGTTCCATTTTAGAGCTATTGATTTGTATCTTCTATTCTATTCTATTCTATTCTATAAATGTCCTTTTTCTGCATGCAGAAAGGAGACAGTACTAGTTCAATGCAAAGAAGGTAAAGTCTGTTTCTTGAATTAGGAATCTGCATGACACTTTTGGGTGCAAGAGCAATGTATTTTGAACCATTTTAAACTGACCTTTTTTAAATTGCTGAAGGGGTCATTTGTGTGGGGAATTCATTGGCTAAGAAGGTCTCTCACCCCTGCTTCTTGGTGAAAAGTGTGGATTGACTCATAGCAATGGCATTTGCTGGATTTTGGGTAGGAACCAACCACTAGCCTTGGGAACACTACTGAGCCCTGCATTAGTCTCTACCACATGGACTTCACCGTCGCTCCACTGCCTTCCACTCTTCCTCACTCCTTCTTCATTCTTCCTCCTTCTCCTCCACGCTGCTATTTAAACTGAGTAACTTCTGCAAAGGAGATCAACTCCTGGGTTGGTTTCTTCCTGTGGATAAACCTGCCTCTTGGTGCATCCCAGGGCATTTCAGTGTTAAAAAATTCCATATTTTGTGAGCTAGTGTAAAAGTCACCTCAAGACAGGATGGTAGAGCTGAGTGCAGGAAGGGAAATGGACTTGTCAAGGAAAATTTGTTCTTGTTTGCTTTTCCAAAACTCTCTTTTGTCTCCTTTCTTGTTTTCTTTACTTAGATTTACTGGGTCCATGGGTTTTTTAATTTTCTTCCTTTCACTTCTGTTCTTCCATTTTTGGCCTCTTTTCCTTCTCAGTTTCTTTTTGTATTTCTGTTTCTCATTTTGTTACCTTACTCTTGAATTACTCTTCTTACCTTACTAGCACCATTCATGCAAGGTACTTTAAAGCACTCCTTTGAGCGTGCGTGAGTGTTTGAGCATCTTCTACACCTCTTCTGTGAGGACTTCTATTACAAATAGGCCTTTTTGTTTTTGCAGCTGTAGGTTAACTTTGTTTACTGGGCTTGATAAATGGACTCTTACATCATGCCTAAAGCTGGGACAATTGATTAGCTGGTGAGAACAAGGACTGTTTCTCCCTAACCTATCCTAGATCTGGTAGTATCATTCTCTGCAGCGATGATTCAGCTTCATCCTTGATGAAAACTGAGGAACCCAATCAATTGAACTTTTTATGTGTGCCAAAGACCAGATGAGTATTTATGTTTGTCCTGTCACAGAAACGACTTTCTGCTAAACTATATGCTTTTAAGGTATGTGATTGCATTTGGAATGAAAGCATGGCTGTCACCCAGTTGAGTATCACTGTGCTGCAGTATATGCACTCTGGAGGTATCATGCACAGTATTTGTTGAATTTTGGGGAAAATGGCGCATTTGTAGGTCACTGTCCAACTTGCAGAGAAACTGTAGGATAAAGAGAATTTGACTACCATGAATGGGATGTAGTGGTGGTGGGGTGCGGGATAGAAGGCGCTGCTTCCACCGGAGTTATGTTGTTATGCTATTTGGTTTTTTCAGCATATCTAGTACTCTATAACATATTTAGGGGCTGTGTTGGTACCTGGTGCTCTGAACAAACCCAATATCATTGTCAGGGCTAAACAGTGGAGTAAAGAACACAACAGAATGAGAACAAGATCTGATTCTTCATTAGAAGAATATCTTTCCTCTGCTCTGCTTTCCGTGTACTTCTGGTGCTTTCGTTTGCAATTGCTTTATAAATCTGACCACAAAGGAGAACGCTGATAGCTTGCTAAATGTACAAATCCAGCATGATAGAAGAATTTAATGCAATAGTATATGACTCAAATATAATGCAGTTTGGAAATGTCATATGATAATCCCACATAAAACCCTATTCATCAAAAGGCTTCTGCTGTCAGGTCATGATGATGCTTTGATTATTTTACACATTATTTACACTGGATAGAGTTAGAAGGCATATTCTATGCATGATTCAATATGAAAAGTAATCCTTTAAAAAAGCGGGTGCATTCTTTGTACAGATGTTAATTTTGATCATAGGAAAGGGGGGAGAAGTACTAATAAAATTGGTTAGGACTAACAGTATTTTGAAATTACTCTTAAAAAGCGAATGGATGTATAACATGAAAGTATTTTTAAAAATTTAACATTACATTAAGGTAGCTGCCTGGGTTCTGTGACTGGGAATTTGTAAGCTAGAGGAGATATGACATTTGCTGTAATGAAATCAGGATGGCTAGAAAAAAAATGTCTGAAAAGGGCCTAGACTGGAGAAAAGAAGGACAATTCAGCAAGATTTGTGGTTATCATATATCACCGGGCAATACTGAGCTCATAGCAGCTGCTTAACACTGGAAATGTGTATTTATAAGTCCAACTCAATAAACAAAATCAAAATCGAAATAGTTAGAAATTACAGAGTCCTGGTACTGTGTGTGCTGACCACTGCCGAAAGGGGGAGGTTGTGGCAGCAGTGTACAGGGGAGAAGTCATTAAGGGATCAGTGAAGGGACTTGGAGGGCTGAGAATTACAGACAAAACCTCTAAGTAATGAGTGCTGGAGAAGATGCACCACATTTTCACTGTATTTATTCTTCCCCTCCCGAAAAATGAAAAGTGCTGCTGTAAATTCCCCTCACTTTTAAAGGTTTTCTCCAGATTTAGGGTTTCCCTCTATCCCTTACTAAACCAGCAGATTCCTATCTACAGGCTGATAAATACTGATGTTGCAGTGATGATGCTGAAAGTATCTTTTCCATAAGGATCTAAAGTAAATATTCTTTATGTAAAAGTTCAGTTTGTAGCCTATATATCGGGAGACAGCGGTAAATTAAAATCATAAACTTTTCCTTAATTATGTACAAGGGTTCCTGTGGTCTACTGCCACATTTGACTGAAGTAAAGCACTAAAAACTGTTTCCCACTAAATATAGATGCAGTTTTATTCTTTCTTTTTATTATAATGTTTGCTGAATTCCCTACACATATCAAAAGCAGAGAAAATAAAATGGGACATAAACAGTTTTAGAAAATTAGTGTTATAGGGAATTTGCTGAAGGAGCTGGAAGGCCAGATTAAAACATTTTCCAGACCTGCTGAGAGCTTATCTTAAAACATGACCAAGATAATTGTTTTATTTTCCTCTCCTGAAACATCTGGAATAAGTTCCTAACAAGATAAGAAGTGTATAGCAACTTCAGCATAGTGTTACACTCCCACATAGCTTTTCATTTAATGTGTTTCAACTACCACTTGGCCAAATAGAGAAGAAAATTTAGTAAAACATGTTCCAACTTGAAGAAGTGTACAGTCTTTTGCTATTCCCTACCACTGCGCACGTGATTTGTCTCCTGCTTCTCTTTCTCAAGGGCTAAATATTTCAAGGAATCACAGTTTCTAGTCAACGGAGCAACCACAACAAAGCTCTTCTGGAAATGAAAACTACATCCAGCCTCCTCTGTTTTTATCTGTACATGAAACACACTTTTATAAGCCTATATCTGTTGTTGTAGACTGTGATGGCTAAGGGAGTTAGGCACCCATTATAAATCTCACTGTGGATATTCCATCTGAAGATAATTATTTCCTTATTCTTTATGACTGTATGGCATTAGAAGATAAAAGTGTTTTCACTGGGATAACTTATTTGTAGTTGAGCTTTCCATTAACAACAATACGCTCAGTTTTCTACACTGACCGTGATTTATATACTGAAGATATAAGTGCATACAGCTTGAAAATATAGAAATACTTGCATTCAAAATAAATTATAAAATATTTCAGATTAATGGCAAACTGCGAGATGCTTAAGGAGGTGCTTTTTGGACAGAAAGCTATATCAGGCCTTTTTGCATCAGGATGATAGAGTGCTGTCTGTACTAAATACACCTGGAAGCAGGAGTGGAGTATTTTGCTGAGTAGTTCATGATCAGCTCCAGCCATCCCTTCTAGGAAAAGCGTATGAGAATGATGCAAGACTTGCAAACCCATCCTTGTTAATCCTTAACAAAAGGAAAAAAAGAATAATTATCCATTTGTAATGAATACATTTGTGACACAGAGCGATTAACTCACAGCTTCTTGATACTGCAAACCTAACTTGTTAACATTTCCAAAATATAATGATTTCATTGTTATTTGAAATAACTTTCTATTTTGAGAAAATCAGTTGACTGAGACAAAACAAAGTACCCGATTAGTGTTGAAATGGTATCTAAAATTTACATGTGGTCTAAACCAAACATTTGACATTTTAGTTTGCTGAGCATTTTACTTTTTATTTGTTTTCAGGTCATTCCAAAATGAATCCCCTCTCATCCCCCCTTTTCCTGGAACTGCAAGTGAGTCAAAGAACTATTTTATTTTAACTTTAGATAACCATCTTATCTATGAGAAAGAAACAAAGAGAAGAAAAATATAGAGATAAGGCACACAGGAATTACCAAGAGTTAACAAATGTTCTTAGAAGTCTGTTTCAAAGAGGCAAAGACAGACATTTAAATCCCATTTCAGGTCATGTGTTCTATAGATCTCAAAGGCAGGAAAGCTCTAGTTTGACTTGGGGTTTTTCTGAAATCTCATTCTTGGATCCAAGTAGATTTTTGACATGATTATAATTCAATCAGACAATAATGGTCCCATCTGGCAATAGGCTAGCAAGTCAGCTGAGACTGATGAAGGTGACATTTTACCTTCTGCAAATTCTTCATTCAAGAGCTCAAAGGACCTATCAATTTGATATCAAGCTCTTCCTCCTCACTTCCTGGCAGCATGTCCAATTTTCAGTCCTTTCCTTTTCCCTTTTTTTGCTGAGAATATTCCCACCTTGCATCTCCTGATGAATGCCATAAAAATCTTACTTATTTCCCTACTCTTCATAATCCAGTAACTTTTACAACATTAAGTTGGCAACATGACAGCTGCTTATCTGTGCTTTTGACACTCTAAGTGTTGTCTTTTCTTACTTCTTAGTAACCTTAACAAGAGAAGGAATTAAGTATGAGCATGGCTGTATCTATACCATTTCTGCAGCCTTTTTCATGAGAAAGAGGACAACATACCAAAGGCAGATACGCTTTTATAATAGCAATGCAGACTTTCCCAGAGGTAGCCTGAGTGCTGTTACTTGGCATTGCGTTGTTTAGACTGGCATTTAGTATCTGAATACATTAGTACCTTGTGCTTAATTAAAGTAAACAGTGATTAAAAGTCTGATGGTGCTTCCTTATTCAACACCAACGTCTGTACTCACAAGATGAGACTCTGACTGCAGATTGTTTTCCTCAGGAGTGAAGTTTGCATGTGAAGTTCCTTGTCTGTGCTATTCTCTTCTTTTTGCCATTTTGGTTGTGCTCGTAGTTCTGTCTGTAAGGAAGCTGTAAGTCTTGAGGAGGAGAATGTAGTGAGGGATAGAGGGTTTTAATCCAAACGATTTTGGTCTCTTTTTCATAGATCATCCCCTTCCCTTCTAAACAACTGTCAGTCTAAACATGCGGGCATGTACATACAGGAGCAGGAGGAGGCAGAGGAGTGTGTTAGGGAATGGCCAGGAACCTCCTAGACTGGCTTCATCACTGACAAAGCTGATACTGCAAAAGGATAATATATGGTAGAGAAGGATACAGTATTTGTGATCTTGGACTGGCGGAGAAACAAGAAGCTCATCTTGCTGTAGCAAAGTTCCGTGTAGGCTTCTTGTGTTGCTGGTCATTGCCCACCCAAATAATACATTCCTGAAGATAACAACTACATCAATCTGTAGCGCTCTGAAAATTTCCATAAGAATTTTTCAACAGGCTCTCCTAGGTTTTATTTTCTGTGCGCTGGCAGCAACAAACGTTGCAGCAGGTTTTTCTGTCTGACACCTCTTGCTCATCCCAATCACTATATTTATCGACACACAGATTTGTTTTTTCAATTCTCAACTTCTATCATACTCATTTTATCATCTCTGAAGATTGCTTGGCACTAATCTGGGTTTGGTTTGGTTCAGGTTTTTGTTTTAATGATGCTTCAACAGAGATCATGGAGTTTCAAAAAAAATAAACATCCCTTCCAGCCTGTTGAGAAAACCACACTGGAACCTCACAGAATAAACCTCCATCTTGTAGGGTCATTTGATGGATAAACAAAATATGTACTCAGTCCCTACTTTGCTGGAACTTATCTTTACTTCTAACGTCCATACTTTGCCAGATTTTGTCATCCTCATTTTACTGAATGGTATTTTATTCCTCCAGCCATCCTATAGATCCTCACAGCTCTATAAGAGAGCATGAGTTTCTGTGCTTTGCACAGATGTAAAAGAATGTGACTCACAGTGCTATTGGCTTATTGCTGCCAATATTGTTTGGTTTTGTTATTTTTTCTTTTTATTACCTCATTAGACTTTTAAGAATTTGAGGCATGAAATACTTCTAATCCTACTTATTTTATATTCACCTTATATAGGAAAACTTGATTTTTTTTTTTAAGCAAAATATTACAAAGACATTTTTTGTGTTGAGTCAGAAACTCTGAAATACTGAAAAAATAAATTTAGCAGCATTGCTTCATTCAGTCTGTAGTCCTGTCTCACTGTATCTGATATGATAGATAGGGGAGGAGGCATTTGAAAAGGATTGGAAGTTTCTCTTCGGTCTGTCCTGTCTAAAGATGTTTTTTGGGAAGGGGGGACAATGAGTGCTTAGTCTGTGGGGCTGCAAGTTCCACATTCCTCCTTCTTCAACCTTTACGAGATTGCTATAAAGATTACCTTCCCTGTGCTTGGTCTTGTTCCTATACCTCTGCTGCTGACACCATCACCTGCCTACTCTCAGACTCACCCTTATCTGCAGGAAAATGCAAATCTTGTTCAAATGATGATAATGATCTCACACCAAGTAATAGCTATTTTGTTGTGAACCATCAGTCATGTGTCCCTTGTGCCCAGAGTTGTCACCAGATACAAAGAATAGGCAGGTCAAAGCAAGTTTCTTAAAACTAAGACATTAGGTCAAGCCTGGGTTCACTAAACGTTGTCTGGAGGTAAGTTGACATTTTCCCACTTAGAAATGCTCATTCTGTGTGTGCAACAGAGAAAATATGGGGGAGAACAAAGAGGTGTCCAAAAAGCAATATTAAGAACAACATATTCACCAATGCAAGTCTCTTCCTAGCAGTAACATTCCTAGCAGCTATGTGATGTCATTCCATAACAAGCAGGATAATATTCACTGAGTACATCCTTACTGCTTGGTCTTCTCGTTTGCCTCCTTCAGGGAGTGCTGGTCAGCAGATGGCCCAGGCCCAGCCACCTGGGATGTGGGCAGAGCTGCAGTGCTGTCTACATTTGTTCTTTGACTTCTGCCCATTCCTGCTGTCATGCTTTCAGCAGATGACCTCAGTGGAGTTCACTGAGCTCTTCAGTGATCCTCTGAGAAGTCAGTAAGGACACGCCCCACTTCCCACCAAAAACCATCTCTCTGTTGCATACCACTATAAATCCCTCAATCCAAAGTATATAAATCCATCTGCAAAGTATTCTCAGAAGCACAAAGAGGCTTACTGGAGGGAACAGGTTTTAGATCCGTGCAACCCATGGTTGCCAAAATCTAGTTGCAGCCTTTTTTTTTTCCTCACAGCTTCTTTCTCCATCCATCCAGTTCTGAGTCTGTACAATTTTATGTCTGCTCTCAGCATTGCTGACAGGATGGTGGACAGAAAGAGTAGGCAAATGGAGGCCTTCCTATAGCATCTTCCCAAATATTGCTTCTGACACTTTGGGAAAATACTGGAAACAAACAACAAATCTGTTGGTTGGTTGGTTGGTTGTGTTCAATGTTGAGTGAAGTGGGGGGGCTTTAGGGCTTGAAACCATAGGGTCTGTACTTTCCATCTAGTGATGGTTTTATTCTGCTTCTTTACATTGAATTTAACCAGCGTGGCTGCATTTCAGTAATTTGTAATGACAAAAGCACCATCTAAAATATTCCTTTAATATAAACAAGTATAAATTTAGGCCCATAAATATAAGAGAAAGAGCACTGCTTTCTGCAGATCCAAATCTACTTCCCATTTGGTAACAGCTTATTCATTATCAGCTGATCCATTTAGCTGCAATGGGTTGTTGTTTTAGTTTACAAGGTTTTTGAAAGAATGCTGTTATCATACGGTCTTTTAGAGTAATACCAGTAATGCTCTACCATTAGCTAAGAGAAGAATGCCATGATTATGAGATCTATTCCTGCCCAAAGACTGACAGCCATATTATAAATTCGTGTGATCTCTTCGCTAAGTAGTTGTTCAGGTTTGCCTTGACTCACTAGTCTCAGTAGTAAGTGGACTGGTAATTTAGCTTCTCTCTAATTTCTGACTGTCTTGACCTCTACACTTTCTTTTTACATTATCAAGCTAGCACGGTGTTTTCTATGCACTGAACAATGCAGATGATAATTGTGTGTCTGTGTTCAAACAGAGAGAAGTTAGGGATTTTTATATACTTCTATTACTTTCTTCCACTGTGCGTCGAAGTTCCACGCAGAGTGCCTGTTTTTACTTAGGATTTTTTTCTTTTTATTAACCAGAACTTTTCAACCTTGTGTGATCTCTTTACAATTCCCTTTAGAATACATAATTGTGCTCGATCAATTTGTTAAAGGCTTTTGAAGTGTTAAAAAAGCTGCATTAAAATTATTTTCCTTCAGGTTTTATGTTAATGAACATAGGTGCTATTCAAAGCAAAGTCAGTGTGTCAAGGGAACTTTAACTAAAGTTATTCATACATAAACTAAAAAAGGAAACATCTTTAGTGGAGGAAAATACATTTAATGAGTAAGTGCAGCACACAATTCCTCCTTTCAAAAATGTCACTTCATATTGAACCTCCATTCTAGATATCTTACAATTACTTTGTCAACAGAAGGTAGAGTAGTGATGGATGATACATTGGTTCTTGAAACCAAACTTTCTGTGAGTTACTTAGGCTGAAACTAAGTGCTTTTACATTCCAGTCTTTTTGATGATAGTGGTTTTATATTTATCACCCTGTCATTTCAGTTGACTGTATCAGCCTCTTCAGTGCAGGAATATGGACACTAATGGAGGTGTGTCCTTAGTGCTCTAAAGGGTCACAGATTCATTCCACTAACACGTTCACAGACCTGTTATAAGCTCAGAAGTTGTTTTGCCATTTTAAACAGTAATCTGCAGCTGTAGGTGTATGAGGCCTGTGAAAAATGGTTTCTTACTGGTCTTTTTAGACCATGCTACCTGTTTGACGCTGAATATGCTTCTTTCAACTTCCACTAATATGTTACTGTTTTGCAACCTGCTCTATAATAGTCAGAATTCTACCAGGGCCTTGGGAGTCCGGGATCAGATTGCAACATTTATTTATAAGAAATTCTGTCAAGAATCAATAATAGTCTTGGGTCTCAAGTTCCTTCTTTAATAATACTTTGATATGATTTGTCACAAGCTAGCCCACAGTATCCACCAGATTTTATTACTTAGCTTGCAGCACAGTCTCTCATCTTTGAGTCATGAGATCAGCCATGGGGAGACCTTTAAAAAGCTATATTCTTTACTGTTTGGTTATTACAGAAAGTCTATATTACTCAATAATATCTTTTATAAGGTGTGCTGTCACATCTTCACATAGATGTTTAACCTCGATGTAGATATACTGAATGCCTGGAGGCCATTTTAGTGACATGGACATTGTTTTTCATGATTGGATGCCAAATGTATCAACAAAAACAACAGAAGTTGGGCCTTATTTTCACAGCTTGGTAGTTCTGACTGAATCTCATAGTAACTGTCGATAGCAACTAAGATTTTATTTAGAGTGTAGAGTGTAACATTTTTATTACTTGAAAGTAGTAGAAATTCTGTGAAAGCAATTTAGATTACTTTCCACTGTAATATCAGTTCCTTAGGTTCTACTGTGTATCTCAATAAACAAGATCCTAGTGTGTCACTCGCATATTGTGGTTCTAAATATATAAGATTTAACTCAGACCTGAAATTCATATAGTTACAGTTGGCATTTACTTATACAGGCGGTTTACAAAATGAATCACATGTATTGTTGACTTAAGGCACAGTATGCTTGATGCAATGAAGTTCTCAGTAAAGTTTGTTAAAAAGTGCTTTGAGTGAATAAAACCTAATCAGCCTGTGAATTCGGATCCTCCTCTTCCATTTTTATGAAATTAAAAACTGAGGAATCATAGAGGAAGACAGAAGTTTTCTCTGTGTATCTTGTGTGTCATCACAGTTGTGCACACCAGCAGTACCAGGTAAACAAAAAGTTAACATATTTTCGTAGATCATGTTTTTTTCCAAATATATATTTTGAAACAATTCTATGCTTATAATTTTATATCTATTAGTTCTTAAAGTGTTCTTGTTAATAACAGGAATTGGTTATTGTGTACTTCTCTGTATTTGAAGGTTCTTTCCATTTGCTACGTTGTTAGCAGAGAAGGAAACCTTTAATTGTTGAAAATTGAGTTCAGTTTTTTGGGCTAGGCAAGTTTTCTTCAGGATAGATGCACACACATCTTTCAATATGGCTCATAGTGAGTATTTTAGAAAGAAGTAGGTTTGGTAATTTAATTTTAAGGGATTATATCTCCCTGGTTTATAATTTTTTAAAGCCTGTCCCAGTAAAACTTGCAAAGCCAGTAGGTCTTTGTGAAAACCAATCCTCATGTATAATAAAGTTACGTGGCCTGTTTTAGCTCAGAGCTAAGAACACAAAGCTATTAATAGATCCATAGAGGGCTGTAGTACACATACTGCAAAACAAAAATAATTCCAAATTCTTTATTAACAGTGCATAGTAAATTTTGAATTACAGAAAGGCAATCTTGAATCGACTCTAGAAATTTCTGGTGCTCTATTTTTGAAATATGACATTTTCATGGACTGAAGTATTTCCAAGATTAAAAATGCACATTGGTTAGACAAAGATTTTTATCCATTAAAATCTCCTAAGATTCTTTACTTAATGAGAATTTAATTGTTAACTGGAGACATTTCCTTCCAAAGACTTCACAAGTAACTTATCCTAAACCAAGGAGTTTAGTACTAGATGCAATCTAAAATGTACTAACTCCATAATATCTGAAACAGTGTATTAATTTTGAAAGTTCTTCCAGTTTCTGGCAAAAGCCTTGGAAAGGAATTCCTCAAAAAATACAGCAATGTATACTAATCAGTTGTTATGGTCATTTTCAGGCACCCTAGTCAATTAATTTTGAAACATTTATTGTTGACAAATTATGACTGATGTTTTATTTATATCGAATTGTAAACTAGAAAGATGAAAAATATCTTTTCCAATGGATATTTTGGAAAAGTTAATGTATCTGGTACCACCAGGGAGTTAATATATAAATGCACACACACGCACACACATACTTACAGACATATGCACATGAATATACATATATAATAAACAACTAGTGAAGCAATTTTATTTATCTTTTATAGTTTTAGAGTTATATGTAATGTAGTCTAACATTCAAATTTATGAATAATTTACCTGCAGGTAGCATTGACTTAAGTAAGAAAAGATATTAAAAGAAAGGCATTGAAAAGAAGCCTGGAGTAGCCTATGGTAAAAAAAGAAATGGTATCAATTAGATCTGGACTTGAATCCTTGTTACGTAAAATAAAGCAAAAAAAAAAATCAGGAAAGCTGTGGAGCTTATCAAAGGAAAAGAAGAGGTGGGCATTTCAACATTAAAATTAGAAACAGAGAGGCAGTGGAGACCTGGCTTCCTCCCTAAATTTCATAAAATAACCTGTGCTTTAAATTTATAAGAAACAGTGAACGTTAGTCCTCAACTTGTCTTTCCTAGCCTGACCTCAAGCCCATGGGTTGAATTTGTCGCATCAGAACAATTCATTCTGCTCATGCCCTGCTTTTTTCTGTAGAGCTGTTATTGCCCTCCCTGAGGAATGAAGAAGGAAATATGCCCACCACATGACCAAAATGCAGATGTGGCCGATCATATGACCAGATTTATACCTGCCACATTCCTGCTTAGCAGCTATTTGGCTTTTTCAAAAGCATCTTCTGTACATTTG
This sequence comes from Megaceryle maxima, assembly GCA_024605025.1. Taxonomy (NCBI): domain Eukaryota; kingdom Metazoa; phylum Chordata; class Aves; order Coraciiformes; family Cerylidae; genus Megaceryle; species Megaceryle maxima. The sequence goes on along the minus strand of JANHGN010020641.1, from coordinate 51,548 downwards.
TTGAGAGAAAGGCCATTTAGGTGGCCTTCAATGCCTGCAGAAAAAGATGTGTTATTAGATGCATCTAGAAAGCTTCTCCTTCCCAACAGAAAAATATTGTTCTTTTCTAACTCGCCTGTCAGCTCTGCCAAACTCTTGGTTTTCATCATGCTCAAGTTTCTGGCACTGTATTGACTATCCCTCCAACAAGAGCATGACACATGCTTAATTTTTCCACATCTAGAAACAGAATAAAGAATACACCAGTTTTAGCACTTTAATAGTATAAATGTATGGTGGATATGTGCATACTTTTTAGAACTAGTAGCAGAGTCAATCTTTCCAAGATCCTTTATTGTTACTGGTTCTGGAGACTTTTACCAAGATACTCACTCTCATGTACAAACCTGCTCAGACTAACTCAGATTATGTCCTTTTTCCTTGAGCCTTGTGATTTTAGCAGTTAATCCTGACAAGCCATTGGCTATTTCCATAGTCAGTTAGCTCTAACCTAATAACTGGTTCTGTAAAATCCCTCAAAATTCAAAGCAAAACAACATGCATGGATACTAATTGTGTGAGCTTGATGATTCTCTGAAATTTATTGTTTATGGGCATCATTAGTTTTATTGGTAGCAGGCCAACTGTGGCAGAGGTCTATTTAGCGTGTGATAGGGAAGCCAAGGAAAGTGTTAACTTGGGGTTTGATCTTATCAGCTTCAATCACTTCCATAAATCTGTGTTCTAGAAATGCATCTAAGTTTGTCCTAACTTTCCTGGGAAGCCCATATTTCCCTCTAGTCCCATCAAAGTTCACTTTATTAACCCAGGAGTTATAGGTTTCAGCAGAAATAAATTCTTTCAGCAGCAACAAAATGTACTTGTCGGGCTTTCCACCAGATTCTCTGAAAATCTCATTCTTTTGTGTAGGAGCCACATTTTGTATGCTTACCTCTGGCAGCTCTTCTGTAGTACATTTGCCATCCCCTGCACCCACGTCCAGACCAGTAATACTCATATATTCGTCAGCTGGCATTTGTATTCACATCAGCTCACTTGGGCATATAATTCAGAAAGGCTAAAAGAAATGGTTGCCATTTTTTTGAACAGAATCAGGACACAGGAAGAGAGCAGAGGAAAAGGCAGGTTTATCCTCCTGAGAATTTTCAGAAATGCAGAATGGGTTGGAAGAAAACAAAACTGGATTTATCACTGGAGGAGAATTTTAAGTCTGGCATACTCATCCTTGGCTTTCAGTTGAGCAGAGTAAACAATCATGGTTTAGCTAATGGCTTGTTTGCAGTTCTGTACTAGTTATGCCTTGTGGAAGCATTCAACTTTTTTTGCTTAGAAGTAGAAAAATGCCTTTGAAAGGTTGATTCTCCTGAGCGATCTTTTGATTTGCTTCTTTACCAAATTTACCCGAATTTGCCAGATCTGTTGACTGATCTTTTTGATGTTTCCTTAGGAATCTGGATGTTGCCTATGTTATGTTTATGTATGTTGCATGTATATCTCTGTAGTTGTTATATGGCTTTTAAAGGGCCACTTCAGAGTTAAATCAGCTGTTCTGGCCTTAGATCTGAAGAATAGCATCAGTTAACAGGTTTTGACACTCTAGGTAACAGGCAATGGCTGATAGTTTTTGAATATTTACTTTCTCTAATCTGAACCAGGGAACTGCTTGATCACAAGATGAGAGTTTGGCCAGAATTGCAGGGAGACAGTTTCAAATTAAGAATTTGAAAGGAATTAGAAGATAATCCTCTGCTGAGCATCTGCTCTCTGACAGAACAAAGTGAGAGAGAGTAAAGACACCAAAACAAGGAAACCTAATTTGAGTTGTTTAGTCTCATGAAACTAAGTGTAGATATGTCTTTAGTCTTCTTTTTTTTCTAGCCTTTTTTTTTTTTTTTTTTTTATCTGCCATGATATTCCAATAGCTAATTCCATTTCTTCCTGTGAACTTTTTGACGTCATGATGGTCACAGAGGGAATGAAGGAACACATCTACACTGCACTGTGCTATAGAAAGCAATATAGCTACATCATCATGGAGCTGTATACTTATAGGGCTGGATTCCCTCTCCAGAATGTAAGAAAGCTAATTTAAATTTAGCTCCAGGATCTATATATTACTTTTCACTGTTCTATGACAGAAGATAAACCTATCACACCCTGCTGGGATTAACATGGTTAGTAATCAGGCATTTCTGTAACCTTATCCGCTTGGTCTAAAAGTTTCATTGTAGAAATTAGAACATTTATGAGTTCGAGTTGGAAAGAGGAAGGACTGGGAGGAAATGGACAGCTTCATCTCTGAGCTGCAACTGTGAGTTCTTGGGAAGTGAATTCAGTGCACCAAGACTGACCTGAAATGAAGGTTATCATTGTGCTTACTGGGACTCTGCGGTGTGATGATTTTGCATTAGGTTGTTCATCATACGGAGAAACATGGTGATTCTTAACTCCTCCTGAAAGGAAATCACTGTATTAGGATGCTAGGAGCACAGCACTGGAATGTGCACTTCCAGTAACTCATTCATTAGCACAGAACATCCAGAGAAGGACCATGCTCACTGCACACTGACAAACAGACCATTTGGCAGGTTCTGAGGTTCTTCGCAGGTTGGCGTTGTGACATGGGCTGAGCTTTTAACCTTGCCCACAACATTAATAATATTTAAAATGAAAGAATACATACTCCAAGCAGGGCATGTTCCCAAGTTTGTGCCAAGAACTAAGCCATACTATACCTCAGGACTCAGCACTGAAATGCTTATTAATTTTTCCCTGTAATTCTTAATAAAATTGTATTGCAATATGCAAGCAACAGGGGCCTCTTTGACAATTTACCCTCTGCAAGTTCAAATCCATGTTAGTGAAAGGAACTGTCTGCCTTGTATTTCAAAAGTAATGAATTCAAATTCTGTTGGGATTGTAATTTTATTGGAAATTCTGTGTTATCTTTGCTTGTTATTATTTCTGGGTCAAATGGATCATTATATTGATTGATCAACACTTAATTTGTTATTATTCATAAGTACTCAGTAAATAATGAAAATACACTGTCACTTTGTTAAAGAATGAACAATTTGGTTACTTTTTAAATTTTTTTTTTGCATACATGTAGATCGAGCTTGTATATCTCTGGAGCTTTGGCTGACCACTTAAACATCTGGTAGGAAAAGCTGAGTAGCAAGATAATTCCTATATATATCTATATAGTAAAACCTGCATTTTTACCAGTGTTCACTGTAAAAATAAATAACATGCAGGGCAGTAGAGTTTATTATAATACTGTAAGTTAATGGTCTTGAGCACAGTAACAAACTTTTCTCATAATTTCCACTTTCTGACATGCCATAAAAGGTAGAAGAGAGAGAAGCACTGTAACACGGCATTCAGACATGTAATGTGCATGTACGTATGTATTGTATCATTAGTTACAAGTCTTGAGGGAAAGACACTGGACATTATTTTTAAACATTCTGAGTACATACAAATCTAATTGAAGCTTATAAAAGCTGAAAAAAATCATGTTTCTCAAAATTTGGTCCATTTTTCCCATTGTGAGTAACCAGCATCTACCTTTAAGAAAACCTGTAAGTTAGTCTTTCTGTGTCTCAGCTTGCCTAACTGCTGTCTGAAGTAGGAATACTCTTGCCACGATACAAAGCAGAACTGACAAGAGAAAAGATATTCTTTTTGTCTGTCACAGTTATCTTACATGGGCCAGAGTTAGAGGCATTATAGATTAAAATTATTGCTTTACATATTTTACCAATTCTGCGGAATCAGGCGTATCAGTACATATCATGTATCTATTTTCTACTGATCAGATCTATGAGTGTGCTCAAATGATACCAGAATGGCTTGTTGATGAACAGCAACACCAATAAACGTAGTGGGTTTGCACATTGTCCCAGTTACCTACACTTCTGCACCAAAATATCTCACTGTTTCTCTCTGAGTGTATTCCCTCATGTACTTGCACGTGGGGCTTCAAATTACTTCATATGTCTCATAAATCCCTCCACAGTATCCTTGACTAATTACAAGTGGGCAAATTAATGTATTGTTGTTGGCGCTGAACTACCCGCAGACTGGCCAGCTGAGAGACCAATAGCCAACCCAACTGTTCAACTCTCAGTTGAACCTTTCTTCCATGGAAGCACTAGTCTGGCTTTCTTTACTATCCAGGTGCCAGTTTTTGTGAAACTTATGTCGGACTATTTCCTTTAAAACCAGGTTATAATGAGATATAAAACTTCATGAACAAAGTTAGGAAATATCAAACAACACTCAGAAAGTTATGTGACTAACACCACTCATAAAGTTATGAAATACCTTATAAATATGAAATATCTTATAAATATAAAAGGTGGAACTCTGATTTATGCCAATAATCTCTTCAAGCACTAGTGTTTATCTAATGGATTCAGCTACCAAAAGTCATTGCATATGCTACAGAAAGCATTATAATTTGGGATTCACCTGTGCTATTATATCAAAGCTAAAATTATTCCATAAGACTTTGGAAGGTTCCATGTTGGTTGAGACTATGTGCTTTTAACTAAAAGCTTCTCCTTTCACTTTTCATCAACAGAAGTGGAACAATTAATGCTTCAAAATACAAGAGAGGCTTTTGTTCTTGTTTAAATTTTTGTACCTTAGCTTGAAAGGTATCTTGAGCTCCTTTGAAGTTTTCCTTTAATATACTGCACCCAAACCACTTCTTTCTAAGAGCCTCATTTAACTTTTACATTTTAAAGATCTTTCAATGCAAGCCCAAATGTAACAAAAGAAAGTGATAATTGTTGAAACAGGCAGAGTTGTTGAATCGTGTAGACACTGAATCTTATAGAAGCCACATGCTGGGAGCATCTTGTGCAACTCTGGCTCTGGTCTATAGCTGGCAGGTAGGTCACATCGCATAGAATTTGCTTCATGCTCTAGACTCATGTTTTCTTTAATTATTAATCAAGTTTAATAATTCACAGAAACCCCAATTCCACAGAGCTTGTGTGGCCCCTTGCCAAGAGCCCCACTTGCTGGCAGGGGCATTTCCTCAGAGGTCTACTTGTGCAATTTTCAGACCCAGGCTTAAATGACAATTCTCTGTGAAGTCAGTGGTTAGACTTCTATAGATTTCACTGGGCAATGGATTGGGCTGTATGCTCTTCGATAAAGGATTGAGTTTTCTCCTCTCTGCATTTGCAGATAGTTACCACCCAGCTGATGGTAACAAGAACAACTCAAATGCTGACTTGAGATTTCTGTGAATTCACTTAGCACTGCAGACAGAAAGTCAAGACAATCAACACTGAGGATCACAGGATTGTTTGCAATTAATTCCAGTACTGCCCTGGCATTCCCAGTGACTATATAGTGGTATTCCTGCCCAGAAGCCAAGTACAGTATTTAGTAGAGCATTCAGAATTTGTGAATATTTTCATACCCCTGTTTAAGTCCCTGAATTCTTTGTGAGGAATTCCTGATACGCAGTGTGCAATGTATTTAATTTACCGTATTAGATATTTGCCATTTCGGATTTCTGATGAGTCCAGCTTTGAGTCTCTGGTGGTGTCATTAGACTCCATCACAAGTGAGCAAATGTTGATGTCTTATTGTGGTTTATGAGCCACAAACTCACCATGCCCATATTTCTGCTTGGTTTTGTGCTTCTACCAGTGTTGTGGGAACTCGCACGCCATTTCAGACCTTTGAAAGTCTAATTCTCATGCACCATATTTTCTTTTTTTCTTTCTGAACTGGGGCATATGTCCCTTTCTGTAATAATTTAATTAACACTTTGGAATAATGATGCATTAATTAATGCCAGATTACAATGGAAATGCTACAGAATTACACTTTATATCAACATTAATGCAAAATGAATTCCTCCTGGATAATATTTCTTACAGAGAATACAAAAAGAGATAATACTAATTAGGCCATCAATTTAAATTTACCATAGTTTCAATCCATGTCACTTATCTGTTCTCTCCCACAAAACCTTCTGCTCTACCATACACTTTTTACTGCATTGATAGCAGTATGGCAGCCAGACTGGGAGTAATTTTTTTAATGTGCACTCTTACACGTTATAGTACACTCCTGTTCTATAATCCTGGTTTTGGTGACTGAGTTGTGAAGGATTGAACTTTAAAAATCAGACAGAGGCTTAATAACGTTCTGACATAGATCTTCTGTGGGTAGAGAAACTTCACTGGCAAAAAAATACCCTCACCAGAGGCACAGGATTTTGTATTGTGCATGGCACATTATTAGACTGTAGCACACAGTTCAGGTTATTCTAATTCTTCCTGGCATGGCCCAGATTTGCTGCTGCAAATGCAACATCTGCAAAGTCATTCTTTTGTGAGCATTATTATTTTAACTGCTTCCTGCCAGAATGTGAGACAAATAAGAAGGCAACGTTTCTGTTCCCAAGTAGCTTTAGTCTCAGTAGTATATTCCCACTTTTGAGAATAAAATGGTTTATTTAAAACACATCCAATCTCACTTGCACTTTGTTGCTTTTTATTTTATATGACCATCACCTTGGTGCCACCTCTTTTACAGGCAAAAACAGAGGTTTAAGACAGAAGTTTAAAATAAAACAGAGGTTTAAAATAATTCTGAAATGCAAAATGCAAAGCATCAAAAAAAATTAGCAGAGATGATTCAACTTCAATGAACATCCAACAAAGCTTTGCTTTCCTTTCTGTTTCCCCTCCTGACCCTCTGGCAGTCTGTGTGGAACCTGCTGGGTCACCAGAACTTCAGGCTCCTTGCTCCTCAGCAACCTGTGTCAAAGACCACAGAGAGTCAAGTCACTGGAGGCCAGTCAGGCTGGCTTACAAGGGCTTCTGTTCTTTTGGAATTCCCAAGGTATATGGGGAGTTAGCTGCGCTTCCGTCCAAAATATGTAATGAAAATCAGTCAGGCACCTAGGAAGTCTTGATTGTACCAGCACGCTAGGAGATTGAGAGTTCTTCACCCAGCAGGAAGAGATTTGCTTGGAAATTATGAAAGGATTTTTTTTTTTATTTTCCAGAATGCAATTTTTCAGAATTTGCTGCATGATGAATTTTAACATCTTTGGGGAATTTTATTTCAAAGATAACACCAAATTTTGAAATTCTCTGTGAAACAGGCTGTTGGCACAGGTCTAGATGCTTCCTTTGAACACTGAAATATCCTTCTTTATAGAGATGGTTTTGCTCAGTAGATTTTAATTGTATGCTCTTTTAATAGTAATCTGTACTAATTTTATTGTATAAAATTGAATTATTTAGTTCAACACAGAAAATGCTGATGCTCTGGTAGAATGCTTTCACCAACAAGGGGATGTCAAGAAACACTGGCCACTCAGATCAGGAGACAGTAGCTGTGAGGAATTAGGAAGCAAAGAAATTAGAGTTCAAAGAAAAACAACCCCCTATATATATGACCCTGCTTTATGGAAAAAATGATTCAGCCTGGATAATATCTCAGGAAATTCTTTTGCTGGCACATTGTGTATCTTCCAGTGGGGGCCACTCTTTTTTAATAAACATTTTGAGAGAATTATATGTCATGTAAAAAACAAGCAACTTGTATCCAGTTAAATAACATTAGCCCTAAACCAGGAGGTGTGTGGGATTTGACCATCACAAATACACACGGTATTCCGCTCCGGAATTAATTTCACACATTGCTTTGGCTTTAGCATACTGCTTTCTGTGGAGAGTACCATTCTGGTCTCTCCACCCCATGGGCACATTGACTTCATGCAATAGCTCCTCTCCTTTACGGAATTTATTTCAAATTTAGGACAGGTCAGATACATGGTTCTATGTGATTTGTTTTAGGAAACTACCTCTTTATGTGGGACAATCCACTACAGTGGGCCATCACTGCCCAGGTCTTTAAAAATAATATATAGTTAGGAGTAATGCAGTGAGTGGATTTTTGAAAATATAAAGAAAATTTATTTTCCAAGGAGCTACCTGTTAGTGGAACAGATGTTTTGGAGAGCTACAGTAAGCCCTCCTCATTAGATGGGCTTATAACTCAGTGCAGCATAGACAATGCACTAGAAAAAATACAATAACTACATGGACTGAACTGATGTTGATCCCAACATCCTGGAATTAAAAAATCTCACAAATCTTTTCTGTAACTTCTGTGAGCGCTTACGAAGAAAGGCTTTTGTAGATCAGGACTCAAGCAAGTATAGTAAAACAGTCCTTGCGCTGAGGAAAAATTTGCTCTGTGCCAATCTACACTGTGTTTTCCCATCTCAAGTGCTATTAATCCTTTACTTTCACAAGCAATGAATTCTGTTCAGAAAAATGTAAAGAAAAAAAAAGTGAAGATTATTTTTAGATTTTATATGTAACATCAACTAGAAACTAATTGGATTAAATATTTAGTTCAAAAATAGCACTCTTTTCCAGACTCTTTGTTTAGGTTGCCAGTTTTAAATACGTGAGTTTTCTGCTTAATTCTTTATATTGTATTTTTTTTTCTCATTAAGTTATGTGGTCTCAAAATAAAGAACTTTTAATCTTAAATTTTTAGATTGTATTAACCCTTCATTGGAGATACAAATGAAATATTTTAGCTGGTCATCTATCTGATGGTGCCGTGTTAAGCTGAAACTACAAATTAATATCTACAGGGGATGGAAATAGGGTTGGATGCCTCCCTTGAAGATGACATCTTTATATGGAACATAAAAATCTAAATGTGCAGATGTCAGAGTAAAGTTCAAGTATTATAGTACCCACATATTTAAGCACTACGGTTGTTTTTTTTCTGGCACATTTCCAGCCTAAAATCAGATGTGGAATACTTGTAAGGTGGTGGCTGATAGAGGATTTCAACAGCTTTTCAATTTTAACTTTACATTTAAGGCTTCTGCAGGACATCCTTCTTCTATGAGAGCACCAATACACTGGTGACACCTGCCTCTTTCCAGTTGATCACACCTATTGACACTTAGTGCGTTAACAAATCAACTAATGACCTTCTTCTGGTTCTCTTTTTCATCTGCATTAATACTGTTAGCTCTGTGCTTAGGGAATTATGATATACAATGTACCCCTTGTTTAAATGGGTTTTATTGGGTGCCAAACCTATTTCTGGTCATATTGCTTAACGATACCTCTAACTCGGAAAGGGTAAGTATAAGAACAGAAATTTTTTTCACAGGTATATGTAACTTTTGAATAATTCCAGCCATGGACTGTCCTATGAGTTTTATGTATTTACCTATGATTCTATGATTCTGTAGCTCTTGTCCCAGAGTAGGATTGTTCACATTCGTATAAATCACTGTATTTATGTCTGTGAAACAGAAAAGCCCTAAAAGAACTAACTTTGAAGGTTCTGCCTGTAGCCAGAAAACATGGCAGCCTTACCACAGTGCTGTATGTTGGAGCACAACACAAACAATACCGAGCTAATCCCAGAGGGCTTGATACATCCACAGGGAGTGGAGTAGTGTCATGAGAGGTTACTAACTTCTATTCTGAAAGCAAGACAACCACGGGCAAATGATGCTGCACCTGAGCTAAGGCATTTTCTATCCTGATGCTTGTAAATAATCAGGGACAGCAGTGCACTGATGATGCTGTGCTGCTTCCAGTTCTGCTGCAGTGGTACACCCAAGAGTAGTTGCAGCTAGTTCAGAAACCCTTCCACAGATATTTGTCAAGGGCAAGACAAATGAATATCACCAGAGTTACATGCTCAAATTTTACTGGTGAAAATTTTAAAAATCACTACTTGGGCACATTCATCAGAGCTATACTACATAGACTGGGTAATGACGATTGAACCTTTGAAATATATAAGTTCAAAAGTAATGGGTAAAAACTGCAACAATTGAAGAATGTTTGATAAACTCAGAGAAATCACGATCAGCTCATATGAGTGCTTAGTAAACAACCATTTTCTAAGTTACTTGCTATGCATTTTTTATTCACCTCTAATAAGTTTCATACAGTATAAAAAGTATTTTTATTTCAGCTCCTAGAACATAAACAAATCTGTGGGAGCTATCTGGGAGTTGTGCAACCATATCTGAATGGCAAATCAACGGAGGTAAGATGGAGTTTATGTCCCTGAACATATTGTATGATCAGTGGCTAAGGCAGGGTTTAAATATAGATTGAAAACCACAGAGTATTAAGTATCTAGGAATATTTTACCTTATGGAGTTAAGTCTACAACTAACCTTAACAAAGAGGCAATGTGAAATACAGTGAAAAAAAAAAATTGCTGGGTGGTCTCTGCCTCATACTGTATCGTGTGGTGGAAAAGGCTGAGAACCATGAGAATGATATTGGGACCAAACGTGACATACTGTATATATTAAACATCTTACTATTTACCTTCTGAGAAAAGTTCTTTAAAGAACTTGTGGGTTTGTTAACAAAATCTTTATGGCATTACAGGAATCTCGAAATCTGGGATGAAAATGCTACTGTTAACTGAACCGTTAGGTGGAGGAAATTTTCCAGAGTTACAAAAATATTATTTTTTTGTGAAGCCAGGGAATGGATACCATGTAAGTGGATCTCAGCCCATTTGGATGGCCTTTGAAAAAGCAGAAACATTACTTTTTCATTTGTTCTCATTAACAATGGTGCACTGAAAAGAGCTGAATGCTGTACTGAAAGCCATGGCTAAATAGATAGAGAAAATCCAGTGGAAAATGGAAGGGAAAGGGCAAAAAGAAGGTAAGTCCTATGAAACAAAATTAATGCAAGGTTTGTTTTCTTGATTTTTTTATTCTTAAGCATCAGGGGGCCTGAGTGCACCATCAGACCTCAGTGGCCCAGAGCAGCCCCCCTCAAGGCTCCCTAACCCTGCTCATGGACAGCACCACATTTCAGATGCAGGGACTTCAACTGTGTGCAGTCGCAATGGAAGCGAAACACAGGCTTCTGCTAATTTCTAAGGCTTTTGAGTCAAGCCCCTTAAGTATGTGCATTATGTTCTCCCTCTCTGCTCACTTCAGTCTCCTCAAAATTACCACTCATAGCTTAATGAATAAGCTCTGTAGCCTTAAATACTGAAAGAGGAAGATTAGAGAGTGAATGCAAGGAAAGAGTTGTAGTGTGCTGTCTTATTCCTGCTGCTTTATTTTTTGATTAATGGAACAATAAACCTCCATGAGAACTGCTAGGGATAGCTCAAGAGATGTGGACAGATGCTTGTCTTGTTGCTCTTCAAAGGACATTCACTACCTTAAATATTCTGTGGTTGTAATTTTGGTTGGGGATTGGTGGCTCTATTCCATTTGTATGGGTATCCAATTACAGCTCAAATATTTGCACTTGACAGCAGTTTTAGACTACGTAGTTAAATGAAAAATGAACCAAATACAGCACATACTTTAGTAACAATCAGTCTTAAGAGAATTTTTTGAAGAACAACTTCTGACCCACCAGGATTATTAAACATCCAATAGCATTTTTTGTAAGATTAGTCACAGTGTCTTTTCTGAAACTCAATTTATATTATTACATTCTGCCTCCATAAATCGCCCTACGGTATCAACTGAATATAGTATTATTCTGTCACATATCATTGTAGAAAGTTTAAAAGCTGTCATGTTCCACCTCAGAAATGGATCCACTTTGCTAGAATGTAATGCAGTTCTATTGCAAGATTTTGAATTTTTTGTTATTTTACAATCCAGTACATTTGCAAGAGAATCCCCTTATTTTTTTCAGTGCTTCTTGGTGCCCTCATCTGCATCTGTTACTACAGAAATTAAGAAGTATTGGTATTTCGCAAAGGCACTAAGTGCCGGAGATCGTCTCCTAGGACTGTCCATGAAAGCAGGAAAACCATACATTCCAGTTGCATATGTGCCTAAATACATGCACAAGCAAAGAGACACGTTTCTGATTTTGAAAACCTCACTATTTCACAAGCACTGACTACATTCTAGATGAAGGTCCCCAAATATGTGATTATTTATTTATTACATTTTGTTTCTTGGCAAGTCTTGCAGGTGATGCAATAAATGTCACTCCTTTCTTTTGCTCAATATCAAGCAAGCAGCTTATTCTCCTTATTTAAGTCTTATCTTTTGACAGAGAGGAGAGCTTGTAGCCCTGCTTTTCCTGCTTATTATTTATCTCATTAAATGTTTGCCAAAATGGGGATATAAACCTAGAGCTCTATCCAGATTCAACTGAATAATTACATTCTGACTTACGAAATTCCCACTGAAATTTCATTTGAGTATACTGTATTTCTTAATTTCCTGCTCTTGGGCCTGTTCTGGCATCTATTGAAGTTAACGGGAAGTCCTCAAAGACTTTGGTGAAGCAAATGTCCATAAACTATGGTGTAGTTCTGTTGTGGTATTCAACAACTTGAGTTGACATAGGTAGAGTCTGTATATTATTACAAATTGCTTGCACTGCGTACCTTTACCAGTTTGGAAAATTCTTCACATCTCATCAACATTGCGTGGATATTCAAGGTATAACGAATGGGAATTACCATATTATGTATGCACTGTGGTGAGGACATACTATCTGTTAAATTTACATCTATATATGTTTGATCCTGGTGTCACTGAACTTTATGAAGGTCTTTCTTTTGGCTTCAGTGAGGCCATCTAGTTAATGTTGTAAGGGCAGTAGGGCATAGTACATGAGGCACGGAAATTCTGTCCTCTGTCTTTTGTGGATGTGTGTGCAGAAAAAAAATTAAAAAAAAGAAATAAACAAGTTGTTAAAAAATTAAATTCCAGTCTTTTGAATACCTAAAGCATACTACTCCATGGCACTTCAAGGAATGGATGCAGTTGCAAGTAACTGGTGCTCAGCAAACTTTGGAATTTTTGCAAAATATATTTTTGCTTTAATAACATTTTTAGAGATAAAAAGTGCTGGGTTTGAGCCCTTTCTCACTTTTCTCTTAGAAGTTCCTTGGAGGAGACAAAAAGAACATGTCTGATTGAGCAACTCAAAAGGCAGAACAAATTGTAAAGTTAATTCAGACCTGAGCTTTCCTAATGTTTTTGGGGTACTCAGGCCCATCTTTAACCAGAACTGATTTTATTAAGTATTTTAATGAAGTAAGGGTCACTGTCTAATGAAACTAGATATCTCCAGGCTGGAATATATTTGATACCGTTGTTCCCACCTCTTTTCTCTTGATGATTATGTTTTATAATTTATTCCATTCACTCTCATTCTTACGACTTTTGATCATATTGTCATAAGCCAGGCCCAGGCTGTGGCAGGACACTGGCTTTATTCTTCCAAAGTCTGTCTCATGTACTTTTAATCCTTGGCCTGATCTATTGGCATGAAAACTGCCAGTATCCTCAATATACAGAATTCCTTTTCTTTGGCCTTAGACAGAACTGGGAGCAGGGCTGGTATAAACATCTGTGATGAGGGCTTCATACCATTTCTCAGAAACCAGCAAAGGAATTCTGCAGTAAAGCTAGTGCAGTGGAGAGAATCTCAACAATTTAATTCTGTCATTCGTACTGTGGCAGTGGGAGGTCATTTTAATTCAAGAGCAAAACCAACACAGTCTTGCAGTATCACATACAGCATTTCTAATAATTTTTAAATCCTCTAAATCGGAAGTAAGGTGAGCAAGGTAAGCAAGCTGGTAAAAACCATCCTGACAAGAAAGATGGTGTATTTTATTTAATTGTTAAATCTTTCTGCAGCTTGCTAGAGTCATAACCTAGGACAAGTTTAATTAAAGCCAATGAAGCAGTTTTAAGTGAAGCAAAAATCAGCATTCAAAAAAGTGTTGATTGGTTTCTAATTATGCCGTGGACTTTCTCTGTAATGGATTGTTGCTCATTTAACTCTAGCTGAAGCCACTGATATATGCCAATGAAGATGGAACACCTGGGAAATTCCTTCATAAAGTTTCCTTACTAGTTGCTTCTCTGGACACCTTTATGACATGATCCATTTCATTGCTTTTTGTCAGCAGTTGGACAAGGTGGATTTTATTTTCTGAAGACCATAACAGTAGAATAGCATATCATGCAGGAATGTTTTGCATGTATAGTTTGACAACCTTTTGGTTTATGAATCCTTTATTAAGAGAACAAACCTGTATGATCCTATTCAGGTGAATATAATCATTTATTCTATTCAGGTAGAATTGTTTAGATTGGAAAACACCCTTAAGATCATTGAGTCCAACATCAAGTCCAACTGTAAACCTAATACTATCATATCACCACTAAACAGTGTCTCTAAGGGACATCTACATGTCGTTCAAATACTTCCAGGGATGGTGACTCCATCACATCCCTGGGAAGCCTGTTCAGTGACTTAGAACCCTTTTGGTGAAGAAATTTATCCTCATATCTTAAGCTCCCTTCTGTCAGATGCAGCATCTCATGCTTTGGCTTTTCTGACACATCGCATTTCTTCTCATCTACTAGAGGTACAAGCAGCACAATTTGTGCTGTAGTCATCTCATCCAGAAATTTACCTTCAAGTTTTATATTTTCAAATTCATCTGCATATCAATAAGTACTCCCACTGAGCTGTTACAAAAAAAAAAAACCAAAAAAAAAAACAAAAAAAAAAAAACCAAAACCAAAAAAAAACCAAAAAAACCACAAGTGTTGTGTTATATCAGCTATGCTCTCCAGGACTACATATTAAATAAAGTAAGTATGTACTACAACTTTTAATGCACTTGCTCCTTTGTTTTATTTTAGATGATTTATTCAGTTTTCAAATGCCCTCCATCTGGATTTTGGCCTAACGACTGTCCAGAGGCCTCCTTAAATTAGAGTAGGTGCATTTGGTTCTGCACTTGTGAAATTCTGAATTTTCTCATCGCTCCTCATCACCATTTTAATGAGGCATTTCTGGTCCTGGTGAAGAAAGCGTCTGCTTGGCAAGATGCAGTAAACTAAGCATAAGCTTTGAGTGGGCTTCTTCACAGAGTTCACTAGAGGAATGTAACATCTATGGAGGAATTGACATGCCCCTAGCCGTGCATTTTTCCTAAGAAACACTCATAGAATTGAAGGCTACAAAGGCGATGTTTTGCATCTCTCTAGAGAAGCAAGGAAAGCATTTCACATTTATTTTGCATTTTTGTAGAAATGATAACTGGTTTGTAACTGTATTAAAAAACACATGACAAGTCATTTAGGGTGCAAGATCAAGCACTCCTGATTTACAGGATGGCCCTAGATCCTGTCAGCTTCCCTCAGGTATGTGTTCTGATAGCATCCTTATTTACAAATCATGTATTATTGTTGCTTCATTTTGCACACAAGAGCGATGATTCGCAGGGAATAAGGAAAGTGTTGAGTAGTTCCTTTTAGCTTCATTGTCTAGTCTGTAGTCTTAGGCCTTATTTATTGTCCAGTGTGCCAGCTCATGTAATCCAAACTTGCACCGCATTTGGAATTATTAATTTCTTTTTACTGTCTTCAGTGGCATTATTCATAATAGAATTATCTGAATACTTCCTTGATTGGTTTTGCTGTATGGAGGGAGCCAAGAATATTATGCCCATTTTATAGCTGGGAAAGTGTAAATTAGCTGAGCAATAGTAAGAAGTTAAAACTCATCCTGGCACTGTTGTTAAATTTATATCCTCCCAGCGACATTGTACGTCCTTATGTCCCTGTATTACATGTAAGGGTAAATAGGAATTTTGACTTCTTGTCTTTCTATCATTCATTATGTGGCCTTTCTCTATTACACTATCCTTTATTTGGGCACTCTGTCTTTTTAATCTTTGCACATAGGGATTTCCCTTTAGGCCCCCATCGCTTTCAGTGCTCATAGTGAGACGTTTCCATTTCCGTTCTGTTCAGTTGTCCACTATAAAAACCAAACCAAACTAAACCAAAACTAAAACCTAGCCTGGAATATATTTTTTTCTGAAAGATGTCTTTTTAAAGCAAAATAGAGTAGACAAAATGACTGCAGTATGGACAGTATGAGTGCTAACTTAGTTGGTGCCAGGACTGAGTATCCCTTTCATGGCCAGTGAGTGTGCATGCCATTAGCCAAGTCTGACAGAGGATGCTGGTTAACGTTCATTTTGTTGCTGGTGGTTTTATGAAACAAAATTCTGACTGATGAAAATGAGACTAAGCAAATTGAGCTTACTTTGGACAGACCACTGCAGGTTATGAAATGGTCCTTTGAGGTCCTTGATTTAAACAGTCATGCACCAGCATACAGAGTGAATATTCCATATCTAAGCCACTCGGTGGCTTTATTTATTATTCAGACTGGTGTTGACATATACAAAAACTCTATGTATTTAGATTGGTAACAATTTTAAGTAATTAACATAAATATATCAAGTCCAGCAACAGGCATATCATATTAAGTAGCACAAGATGTAGATTTGAGGGTGCTACTAATAAGGTGGATCAGCATGCTCCTGCAGCCTGGGCCAAGCATGCTATTGATGGCAATTAGAAAATGATGTTCACCACTGTGAGAGTTCAACACAGGGCCTCACCATTCGGGGTTATCTAGAGAAAGCTTAGTCCTTGAACAACTGGAGAATTCTCAGTGACATGCCTTGCTACGATTTTTCTCTGGTGTAATTTGGATTGCTTGCAATGACTATTTTTCTTTTCCAAAATAGTACAAATTTGGACGTTGGATCATGCTTTGGTGTCCTGTCACTGTGCATCTCTGTGACCGCACGGTGGCTGATAGTGCATGATCTGAGTGCAACACCACTGTTCCGAAAGAGATCAGCTACTAAACTGATAGGCAGTATAATGAGAAACGCCTGCTGACAGCAGGTATTTCTGTTTTATCTGAGAATAATTCACTGAGTAGATAATTGGTGAATTCCCAATGGGAAAAAACTTGATTCTGTCTGAGCATAGGTTACCAAATGTACCATCATAAAGTAATTGATTTTGTGATATATCAAGTAGGGACATAGTTGAGACTATTGAACTTTTCACTTAGGGCCTCAGGGTGAACTTGAACCAAGCTCCCAAAGGTGAAGAACCAGCGCTTGACATGTGCGGGGTTTTGCGCTCCTAACAGCCTCTTTAACTTTCATTTTCTCCTATTAATCTACTTTCACCAAGATCTAGATGTGCACAGAGTCTCATTAAGATGGTTGAGTTGTCATTGGAGATAATCACCAAAGGAATGTGTTATAAAGGGAGAAAAAAAGTATGTCTAGAAAGTCTGAATAATTTTTTTATGCTGTTGTTTTAGTGAAGAGGCTTTGGATGCTGATAGGAAAGTTACTATAGCTATAGGGCACATTTAATTGCATTTTAGAAACTTCTTTTAATCCTGTAATAACAAAAAATTAAATCAGCGCTGACATTTTTTTGTTGCCAGAAGAAGGTAGTAAAAGGGTAAAGAAATAATTGTTAGTTCTGAGAATATAATTAGCAACTTTAATGCTTTAATCTAAAAAATGCATATTTTGAGCCTGGGTGAATGATTAAAGAAAAGATATTGAAAGCCTTTGAAATTTCTAACTGTTTGTTTTTAATTGTAAATTATGATCACCATAATTAGCTCATTTAGTACATTTATAATGTAAACAAATATGAATATACAGAACTTCAGTGTTATATTTCAGGGCAAATAAGAGCAACATTGTGACCCTGGGCTCTATTTATTAAACCTTTCTTGTAGCGTTTGGCACTGCTTCATTCTTTCGTACTGCCTGTTTCTTTAGTACTGCCTGGTTTTTATCCCTTTTTTTCCAGAAGATAAAAGGAAGCCATACATAATACTTGCAGGTCTCTGCTGAAGTCTTAATGCATCTGGAACTACACCGAAGAAAATACAGATAGAAATCTGGTCCTTTTTGGGTTCCATTTAACCCTCACTCTGAAGCTTTCTTACAGATAGAATATTTAACACGTTAAAAAAGAAATACTACATGTTTTCTTAGACACTGGGTTGTTAATACTGAGCCATTAGATCAACTGAAAGCAATGCTATGTTTCAGGTAGACTTCCCTATTTCCATAGCTAGCTCTCTGGAGGAATGCAGTGTGTCTGACACTGGCTGTTCTGTTCATCTTCATGTAGCATCCTGGGACTGGATGTCAGAAATCCGCTCCTTTCCTGATACATGTGCTGCCCTACACATCTCTCAGTAACATGAACAGGAGTTGCCTGGCTAAGACTCCCTGCATGCTAATGGAAACACTTAATGAGTAACAGGATGTTTTTTGCCCATCAAGTTCAAAGATTAAAATTCAGGGTTTAGCTTCACCATTATTTTTCTTAAAAAGGCATCTTTTGTTACATTTCCAGAGCTCAGTTATCATGCTGCGACACACTGCATCCAGTTCCGATAAGTCATGGAAAGTTATGATTAGTTCAGCTCCTTATGAATAGAGAAGTCTTCCCTGAAGGTTGAAACTGGCCTCTAGCTTGAGATTTTAAATCATTGTTGAAGTGTTTTGACTAGGCTGCCTTTGTGTACACTAAACAGTTTAAGGTTACTTTTTAATCCAGTGGCGCCTGTTTTATGATGTACACTTGCTGCGGATTGAATGTTGTTCTCTTCATCACTGCCAGCTGTCTCCTTGGGATCCTCTAGTAACAAAGTTATTTTCTCTCAGAGGAATGAATTGTCAATAACGAGCAAATAATAAGTTTACTGCTGAATTCTCAAGATTTAAAAGAAACCCAACCAAACAAAAAAAGCCTCTTCTGTCATACTTCTACAATGTCAAATGTATTGTGAGGGTTAGTTGCTCTATTCTTGCACTGTGAGCCTTCAGGAGTTAAAATGTTTATAGCATGAAACAAAGGTAGAAGAGGTACATATTGCAGCAGTGTATTCACCATATTCTGTGGATATCTTTTAGCTGAAGGAAGTAAGCCGTGGTTATTACAGCTGTCACGGTGACATCTGATATTTCAGTATCAGTGATTGCCTCACCCACCACATGACCCTCATCACTACCATGATTCTCTGTCCACTATTAAACTGTGAAAGGTCTTGGCCTTCCAGGTGCTGTTGCAAGTCTGAAATAGCAACTTGTCTGTCATACCTTCTCTGCCTAACTTAATGCTTAAGGACCCAGCAAAAATGTTTAATGTAGCCAGGGTCTCATAGAGCACCAATGCAAATAACACATCTTGTATCTGTTTTCATGGCTGATGCAGAACAAGGGCACTAAGTAAGCATCGGTTATTAAAAATGAGCAAACTTTGAAGTGACTTTGTGGCTTTAATCTCAACAATTATATTCTTTGCATTTCATTTCTACTTTTGGGGAACACACTTACTGCTTTAAAGTCCCGAGAGGTATCTTGAGATCTCACACAGAAATGGAGGCGTTATAATAGCATGATAATTTTCATGAGTCAAAACTGAAAAATTCCGAAATACTTTCATACAAACTTTCTGATCCAAAGCAAACCTTTATGGAATTTTTGCTTTTCTTTCCACAGCAGGGAAAAAGAAGCAAACAAGCAAAAATGCTTCATGGTAATCTAGTTTAAAAACCTAAAGCTATAAACCAAACTCCAAAATAGTGTAGCTGAAATGAAAAGAACTTCCCATGATGCACATTTTCCCCTCCTTAGTAAATACCTTACTTGTGGTAAGAGTAATTTAAAAGTTGCTTAACCTAGGCAACATGAAAGACTTAGACAGTAAACTTTTCTATGCAAACAGATAAGGCCTATCAGGTCTACCTCATTTTTAGGAATAAGGCATTGGAAAAGATTCTGTACTTAAGATAAGAGAGCTGGCCTAACTGGCTATTGCTCTGTGCATTGTACAAACTTTGACAGTGGTTTGCAGATGTTTCCAGCCCTGAATGCTTATCTTTTCTTAGCCCTGTACTGTTCTTAAATTCAACTATTATGTGGGGTTTTATGGCCAAGAACCAGCGTTTGTATATTGAAATTCAGCTGGATCTCTATTGTACCAGAAATTACGTACATGTAATTTCAAAGTAATAAAGAGGCTGGATAACCAACTTCTCTATTTTTATTTTCAGTGATTGTAGGTTCTTAAATGTAGTTTTACAAATTTTTTTTTTTTTTTTTCTTTGATGGACATGCTTGTGAGCATCTGACCTGCAATTCCTCCTCTAATGCAGAGGGAAAGGTACTTTTGTGAAGAGTGCTCCTGGTCACCTTTGCTAAGGTAGTGCCGAGTTTCTTACAGTGACCCCCGTGAACAGGATCTCTAACAAACACAGCTGCAGCATGTTATATTGGAAAATATTTTTCTTTTAGATAGAACTATCCACGCTTTCATACCCTTTGCAGTATACAGTGGATTGCAGTTGCAAATACAATTTTTCTACAGCAGGAAAGGTCCTCTCCTCATGTTTTGTCAGGAGCATCTCTCTGTAATGATACAAAAATATAGTATCTATATATGCATGTACAGTGTATATTATATATATATCAACAAATGTGTGACCTTTATATCCCAGGTTAAGATGAGAAAAGGTCACTCTTTAAAAATAAAACCTTACAAAATTTTATATTGTTGTAAACTAAAGTTATGAAGTTACGTTTGTGAAGTTAAAAATAAATGCGGTTCTATTTAACACAGTGGAAAAGCAGATCAGAAATTGTCAATAGAGTACTTTTAGAAGAGTTCTGCCACGAGTCTGAAGATGGAAAGCAAGACAGAGAAGGATTAGAGCTAATGTGAAGAGGTAAAGAGAGAAGGGTGGGTATGTGTTCCTGAGAGAACACGTCAGAAACAAATGTAAAAAGTGGGAAAATTAAGGTGTGTCTACTCTGAGCACATGTTTGACATTAACTTGTAACAGGTGGGACTTTGCTGTCTGTTAAATAGAAAACTATAACTCTACTGAATAAGGGACACCGACTAAGCCAACTGGATTGGGCAAAAGCTTATTGCCTTTCTGTGGAATATCCATAATGGCTGAATGCTCTCCTTGCATCCATGATCCATTTGGTGTCTTGGTCTTCACTGCTTCTTACACACAATATTTACTGTCATCAGATGTGTCACACAAACAGAATTTTGGGAAATAGAGATGGGATTATGTAGATCTACCAATCTTCCCAAATCCTTAAATTTCATGAGGAAAAAAAAGAAACAAAACACTCTTTCATTTCTGTTTTCTTTTAAAACAAAAATAGTTGTTAAAATTTGTCAGTCATTTGTCTGTGGACAAACAAAGGGTTTGATGCTGCCATTGGCAGTTTAAGGATGAAAGACTTTGAGTGTTGTGCTTTCTGGAGTATAACTCTGCTCATTCATTTTATCTTGTGAGATTTAGATGTGCTGTTGCAAAGACTTGGTCTTCACTGTGCTCATAAGTTTTCCACAGTGATTATGACTAGGATCCTTAAATGATACTGTAATTACCATTATTCATAGTAATGGCTTGTTAGTAATAATTACTAATAATCTTGATAATCCCCTAAGGAAAAATACTGTAGGTGGAAAGCCACAGATTGACTCATTATAATAAAGAGAGACTCATTCCTTGTGCCCATCTTGTAATAAAATAATTGATTCCCAGCTTTTTTCCAGAGTGATGAAGAGGTTTCTGTAGAGACTGTTCATATACTGACCCTGTCTTCCCACTTGAAAGGCCCCAAAAATTTAGAGTGGAAGAATAAACAAGCCTCTGCCCTTATTTCTCTGAATAATTGGAGCAGCAAATACATTTTATTTCCATCTAGTCTTCTCTCTCTCCTTCAGTTTTTCTTCATCTTAATTTTCATGGCCTTTTGTGTTTTCACAAGCCTATAGAGTGTGTGGTAGACAAAAGGTATAGTATTCATAGCTTGGTAGACAACATTTTAACAGAAATGATTCAGAAAACCTCTTTCTTATAGTAAATGCTGCTAAATATGCTTTAGTTTTATAATGTCAAATTCACTTTTTAAAATCGTGCAGAAAACTCTGGATGTGTTTATCTACAGCTTTAAAAGAACAATAATCAAAATGAACACCATTCCAGGATCATTTAGTCTTCAGACCCAAACCCCAAATCCTTCTTCACTTACACAAGTGCATCTCTGTCCAGTGGTCTGTCCCATACACAGAATGTCCCTGCAGCTCTTGGCACCATGGAGGGTGGAGAATGAAGTATTTCTCATTGGCTGGGCAGGCTCCATGCAGATGAAGTAACGTAATCCCGAATGGTGTGCTCAGATTTTTTCAATAAATGTTTTTCGTCACTACAGAGCTTTATATAACAGCAGTAAAGGCAAGAGGAAATTAGAAACACAGCTGAGACTGCATCTCATACTTCATAATGGCCTAAAATTCTTACTGTTTATTAAAACTAACACCCCTTGTCAGGGTGTTGATCAAAAATTCTCTACAGTCTCTTTTCTTTGATCTTTTCATTTTACAAGCCACAGATATTTGTTGCCATTGCTTTATTTAGTTTTATGTCTAAAATGCTGAAACTCAAAACTGCTTCCCAGTGATGTTGCACGATAAGGAGTACTCCTGAATTCACTGAGCCAGCCAACCATCAAACTCACCACTAAATAAATGTGTCCACTCCCAAAGAAAGGAGAACTCAAAGACCATTTCTCCTGCAACACAAAGAGAAATGGTCAAAGGTGGCACCAGAAAGGACACTTTTAAAAACCTGTCATGTCTCGGGGCCTTATGCTTCTGTTGCTGTCTGGTTGGAGTATGGGCTTAACCTATTCTAATATACACTTTTACCTTTTGTTTCAGCAGTTCCCTGGCTCCTGCACATGCAAACATTTGAATTTCCTGTTGGCTCAGAGGTGAGATTTATAACATTTATTAAAGTTGCTTTTCACTGTGAGTTTACTGGGCAGAAAGCCTAAGAGGGCCCTTTTTTTAAGGGGGTTTAATTGCTTGAATTTACCAGAGGGGTGAACATTATGCTTTCTTTGCATCACCACTATCCACTAAGATTGCCAGGTGTTGAATTTCCCTAGAGGTTCCCTATTTATTGAAGGAATTAATGAAATATCCATCTATCCAGAGCCGGGGCTCATACCATCCCTTTCCCATTCATCGTCTTGATTTTGTTTCCTTCATGGCTGCTTTTGAATTTCTTGATTGATCCTGTTCATTTCTGTCCATTCCTCTCTTTAAGTGCCCTTCCTCCTCTCTGCTTGAGCACCTCGGCCATTAAGAATGGGCCAGACTTGCCTCAGAACTGAACGCGCCTGAAAGCCTTTTGCTGCAATGTGGCTGCTGGTGCAGAGACAGCTCAGTGTTGGAAGTATACCAGTGTTCTTTAGCAGTGTGGAAAGAAAGATGAACAGAGGGCAGGAAGGACAGAAAAAGTGGAGGGAAGGGTGAAAAGCAAAGAGGTATTTTGCAATGTTTAAAATAAAACCCTATAAATAGCCCTTTAAATCCATGAATGGACTTCTCAACAGATGGCAGCCCTACTGTCAAGCGAGCCCAAGGCAGACAGACCATAATTGTTAGCAAGTGTATTGTTAGGGGAATTTACTAATTTACTGATGCAGCAGCCACTTCAGTTGAAGAATAAATTGGAATATTATGGTGCATTTCCTTTAAAAAGTCATCCACTTTTAAGTCTATGTATTAAAATGACAAAGTCTTAAATGGGGGTCTCCTTCGCTAAACAAAAGATATGCAAATTACATTTCAAGATTTATATTATGATAAAAACCGAAACACAAAAGAGACATTATCTTGCAAAAATGTAAAAGTACATTGCTTCATGAGTCTATAATGATATAATGTGATGTTGATGTAGTTAAAGATGTCAGAAGGGAGACAATGACCTTAAAAGTTTAAGGCAGACACATGAATATTGATTGATTTTTAAGAGATTGAACAGCAAGAATATATTTATATATAGCCTGGGTATTGGATTGTTTGAAAATTTGAGATGAGATACAGAACATTTCGGTCTCATAATGCTTTACACCTAATGGCAAGAACATGCTTTAAATGCAGCCATTTGGACTACAAGAAACTGGATGACAGTTTGCCTTGAATTGAGCAGAGCTCAGACCTATTTCTTGTAAAAATCAGTGGTGGTTGACAAAGCTTGGTGACCATTTGTGTCTTAATCACGATTACATGGCTGTCATATGAGAGTGTCACAAAAGCCAAATTCATGTGTCTTGTGGTGATGTTTTTTTTCTGGTTTTTACCCTGTTCAATATATGTATGTAGATCTGTATGCAGTCTTACAGTGATTTTGTACTCACATACACATGCACACATTCCTGTAACACACAGAGTACTGTAAAACCTCAGCATCTTCTGGCCTTGAACCAAAGGATGTGACTGCACATCTACTGTGTCACTTTTCTTTCTACTTTTCCCCAATAACATTTCTTGTTTCAGTAAGTTTAGGCTCATCTTATATCCATATTTATGCCAGCAAAGTGCTAAGTATTGTGGTATTTTTTTATTCCTTTGGGGCAGTTTCTTTTATCATCTCAGGTTAATGAAAGCTTCATCTCCTTCACAAATGAACTTTACTTTTAATGTAGAGACTTCCACTGGTCAGAGAAACGAAGATGCTGGACATCGTTGACCTTTTAGACTTTTAGGGACCAGACCACAAATGCCTCAGACACAGAATCTAAGAATTTAACTTGCAAAAAACTGCTGGCAACAGAGATGAAGCCTGACCAGTATGAGATGGATCATCTTGCAGAGAAGAGATCCTGCGGAGTTGTACAAGCTGGAGATTTTCATTCAGAATCAGACCTCATGAAACATGAGGCAGATAAACATGAAGTGTAGACCACATTTATAGAAAGGGTTTTTTTTTAATATCACTTTCCAAAGAATCATTAGTCTTTACCTTCTCCCCACATATGAAGTGATAGAAAATCAATATCGGAAGGAAAAAGGACAGCTGGGAACCTAGAGTGCCATATAGACATTTTGCATAATAGAGAATTCTTATTTTCAAGAAGCAAAGACAAGAAAAATTATCAGGCAGCCACTTTGCCTCTAGATTCAGTTTTTAAAATGCATAACAAGAAATAGAAAAAGATGGATATTTTTGGGGAGAACTGTCAAACAGCAAGGTGTCTGGGTATTATAGCTGCATCCTGTAAACCTCTACTTGGTTTCACCAATGGTGAAACCTGCTTTGACCCTCCAGTATAGAAAAATAGCCCTCACGGCCTGTTTAGTAAACCACAGAAGGCACAGCGTCTCCAAAGGGCCTGGCCTGACTGAACGTCCAGAATCCCAGAAAGACAAGAAATTTGAAGGCAGTCAGACTTGATTTAATTCTTTTTTACTACAAATCTTATTTCAAAGAATGATTAACGGGAGAAGAGACATAAATGGCAAAGTCTTGATCAAGGGAGCTGCTGTCAGGGTACCATCTAGATAAATTAGGAAAAGAATGCTCAGGTTTCTGTGAAAGAAGACTAATGACATTAAGTCAAGATGAAATAGAAAGGAGCAGCATTGCAAGCTGAAAAATCATAAAAGACTAGCCTGCCCTCACAGAAAACCCTGAGAAATTTCCTTAACTGAAAAGCAACTGGAAATGCTAAGGAATGACTTCCTGTAAGTGCCAGGTCTTGGAGTCACTCAGAACTGAAGATGACCCAGGCATCAAACTTGCTTTTTGGGATGTATCAAGACAAACAAAGGAATGTTCTGGAAGCATCTGAAACAGCAGCTGTTAGTAACAGCTCAACTCACTGCAGGTGTTCTGCATCTCATGGGCTCACACTACTCAAAGGGGATTGGTCCCTTCACTTCAGTCTGAGACAGCCCTATCTGGAGGCAAGCAGGTGGTGGATAAAAGGCAATTGTGAAACCTCCAGCTAGTAAATGATGATGTAATTCAGAGGGCCTGTTTACACAAAAGCAGGAAGGGCAGGCTCCTGGAAGGAGTGGTGGTCCTAGCTGAAATCAGGGGAAAGCTTTCAAGGTGATCTGGATGTATTTGTATGAAGAGAGATTTCTCAGAAGGTAAGATTTGTCTTTAGGGATATCAAAAAGGAATTGAAAAAAGTAAAGGAGCTAATGTCATTTCAGTGGTTAAAAGTCTATTTCCTTCTGTAAATCTGGAGTGTTCAAATGAAAACAAGATGCCCTCTTTCTCAGGAAATGGTGAGCTGTTGTTTATCTATTGACCTGGCCTTCTAAGAAACACTAGTATCGCTAAATAAAGGAGCAGATCTTCCATCAGAAGTCTCCTGGCTTCAGATCTAGATGATAATATAGAGTAGCATTTCTCCAGCCAAGCACTTAGGCTGGTCGGTAAAAAAAAAGAAAAAAAAGCCGTGTAAGGTTAGCTAATGTACTTTTCTGTGATGTGTAAAGTGAATGCCAGGACACAGCATTGTACCTGACTGCAGTACCATGAAGTTATGCTTCAACAGCATTCCATTGTAATGTAGGATTTTGAAGGCAGGGAAGCAGTCTCTGGAGTGTTGCACATCAGTGAGAAATTACTTTTGAAAGGAGAAAAACATTAGTTCAAACTCTTTATTAGAACAAATAAGTGGGAACAGCGAAACTTTTGGTATTAGTATTACACCCAGCCATATAACAATAACTAAATGAAGCATGTATTTAAAATTTGGTGAGAAGCTTTTGTACATTTTAGTTCTGTTTGGCTCAGCGGGTGTGCTGCACTTTAGACTTCAGTCTCCAGGGCTGTCAATCCAACAACTTTCACAAGCACTATATTCACTTAAAAGCTGAAAAAGAAAAACAGAAGGGGATGATGTTAATAGCACTTAGCACTTATATAGCCTTTTTTCCTTCCTGAAGGTAAGTGAAAACATGAGGTAATTAACAAGTACTCTGTCTTGGAGATGCAGGTGTATATCTAAACAACCTTTAAGCAAAGTAAATACAGACACATAAGAGCGACCTATGCCCATTTGCACGTTTTTGAGGTTAAATATTGTGAAGTGGCATTTTTGATATCACTTCTCCCTGTAGTGGGTCAGTAAGTCTGGCTCGTGGAAACCAGCACAGTGTATTCCTGCATCCAGGGCATCTCCTACATTGTGTGAAGAACTTACTATAATAATGTCAGATTTTATTTGATGAAGTGCCTGCTATAGGAAACCCCTGGCAAGTTGTACAAGGAGGAGTGTTGTTTGAGTAGAGTCAAAATATGTAGTTAGGTTGCACAGATGCCCCAGTTATTCAAACTGCCAACAGCCTCTTGTAATTCTACTGTGCCTGCTTCTCTCCATCAGCTCCAGTGTCTACCCACTTTGTATTAGGTATTCTGAATATGACCCACAAAGTCCTGTACTCTTGGACAGATAGAGAACTATCTAATCTGCTTGCTTAGAAAGTTCAAAGTCTTAGAAGGAAAGAACCAGAAAAGAGAGGTTCAGTTGGCACCAAGAGAAGTGAAATCCTTTAGAGGAGGAGAAGGGGCAGAGTATAAGGGTAAAACTACAAGTCTTAGACAACACTTCCCTAGAAATGAAGAAGAAAATTGTTGGCAGCTATGGTGTATTTTCAGTGCACCTTTTTTTCTAGTTAAAATAAGTGTAGTGGTGTTAGCAAAGCTGTAAGTAGACTCATAATTCAGTTTGATAATTAGAGTTCTTTCAAGTCCTTGAACTACCAAGGGCTATCAGTGCAGATCATTCAGGATGCAGAGCAAAGTCTACTGGAGGAATTGGCTGTTTCACTCTCCTCTTCATTCTTGGGCCATTATGACTTCAGGATGGCAAATCTGTCAATTTTGCAATTTCCTCCAGTAATAGAGTTTTGGCAGAAGCTGCTGCCTGTGCTGCACTGCACTCATGCACAGTTAGGTAACCAGTGCATGCTCCATTTGAGAGGCACAGAAAGCTTCTCAAAGTTACTACATTATAGTCTGTCTCTCTGTGCTGAGCTCAGCTGCTGAGAGCAGAGGAGGTGTGAAAAGGCTTGTTAATAAAAGTCTGGTTAGATTTCATTACTGTGAGCAGCCAAATCAAGACAATACAGATCTTGCCAACCCTCTGAGAATTTCAGTCCTCTCTGGAAATACTTTCTTTTCTGCACTGGATACTTTTCCAAGTTGAACCTTTATGCAGTGCAATTAAAGGTCTCCTCTGCTGCCTTTGAAGAACAGAAACTCCATTCCAGCTGTTGAGAATGGAGTGGGAAAGAAGGAGCAGGGAGGTGTCTTGGTTTTCCAATGTGCGCGCACACACTGAAGAAAAAGCATCTGGCTCAGACTTCTGAGGGTTTTTTTTTCCCCCCCTTTTCTTATAATGCTAGAAAGGAGAACTCCTTTGAGTTGCAGGACGAACAAAGGGGACTGTGTGAAGGATGGAATAGATGTGTCAATCTGGCAGATTGTTGCTGCAGGAATTCTGAAAGCATCTGGAAAGGGCATAACTAACTGATTGGACCATGGGTTAGGCAATTATAGGTTGGTTATGTTCCACTCATAGTTGGGATTTGGGGAAGCTACATCTATCGAGCTTTAGCATGGCTTTTGCATTGTGCTAAAAGCATCTTATTGACTAGATCTAGAGAAGTCTCCTGCCAAGGCTAACTGGAAGAGAACATGCAGTGAACAACGAAGAACTTACAAAGAAATATTAATTTATTCTTCAGGATGGTTCTGAGCAGTGAAATAAAACTAAGCATTTCTGAAATAACTAAGCTGTAGCTATGGAGGCATTGTTGGCTATGTGACCAGCCTTAGTCTTCTACCATTTTGAGGACCTCATTGATGTTTTTGAGATCACTTTGGAGAAAAAAACAAAACAAAACAAACAAACCAAACCAAAACAAACAAAAAAAACAAAAAAAACCCCTAACCTGTGACAGAATTGGCATGTGCTGTGAACAGATCTTTTTTTTTTTTTTTTTTTCCTTTCTTTCCCCCAGAAGCTTAAACCTCTCCACTTCAATCACTGTTATTTCCTTTGTTGTGGTCTTTTTCATGTTCTGCAAGTTTTACTTCGATAATTATTAAAGTTTTCTTTTTTAGTGCTGAAGTCCTGATGAAAGCAGATACAGGTCTCCTAACCATAAATGCTACTCTTCCTCTCTGTATTGGCATAAACAATCACCTGAATATATACACGCAGATGTCAAAACCTAGCTAGTAATAAATGACGTGAAGTGGTTTCTGGGAAGCTGGGTCAATCCTGTTCACCATATATTCCATTGTGTTATGATTTCATTATAAATGCCAAGTAAATTACAAGGGTTAGTAAAATCTTATTTCACTTTCTTTTTCTCTTGTCCACTTGTATTGTCTGAAGTGTCAAATTTTACATAATTAATAACCTAACTTAATTGAAATGAAAATTCTTCAGAGAAAAATGTGTTTTAAATAGAACATTGCCATACACCTATTTTTACATCCTTATGGAGTGACAACATAATAGTGGTGATGAGTACCTTTCTTCCTAATAAACTTCTTTGTCATCAGGAGTAGAATTTAGTCCTTTTCATCTTGTGTTAAGTCACGGCTTTCAGCGTTGTGTTTGATGCTTGCTGTACCTTTCCCCATCAAAAGATCCCGAAGGGTGATATTTCATTTTTACCATCACTGAAATCTTTGCTGTAGAGTTTTTTAACAAAACCATTTTGTTATATGAAGTGTTTGGTGGTGTAGTCATTGAAGTCAGTATGACTTTTGAAATTGATTTCAATTAGAAGAGGAGTGTGTTGACTGTGACCGTGTCGTCCCAGGAAAAGATGAACACTGTGCCCTTTTAAGTAATGCATTGCACCTATAGTTTTAAGAGATCACTTGTAAAAGATGCCCTGGGAAAGGAGGGAAAGAGATGTGCCCCTTAGTGCAAAACTTACCCTCTGAGTTCTGCTCTAGTTGCAAGAGAAAACTGCAGAATGTAAGGCATATGCTGTATATTAATATTTATTCAAACTGTCTTCTGATACATTGCCTTTCTGATGCTACATGGTGTTCTCCTGTGCTATTTCCCAGCACGACAGCTAATGTCCTGCTCTGAAAATTATCCATTAAAATTTTATCAATTCTGTGTTTTGGTGAGACAGTATGAGGAAATGCCATTGGAAAATTAGATTCCTCTTTGACATCAGGCGCCCAGTCAGCAATCCAATCCCATGTGTTTCTACTGAGACATTAGGATTTGATATAATTTTGGGCAGAAAACATTTTAAAATGAAACAATTGAATTTTCTAGATGGTCTTTGGGACCACTTAGCTTAAGAGAATACACTTCCAAATCAAAAGCCTTTCAATCATTCTAAATATTATTTGGATGATATTTGCTTTATGTGTAGTAGCAGTTTGGATTTGTATTGAATGTTTGACTGGCTCATGCTCACATAGATGATGTATGAAATTATTATTTCATATTTTTCTAGTGTTTGCATTGCAAGTGACATCTGGCTGACAGGAACTTGGAGAAATGGGATACGAAGTGAATGCTGCAGTTACCACAGTATCATATTTATCAAGAGGCTTAAGGTTGGTCTGTCTTTGTTTAACATATGAAACCCACAGCAATGAATAAGAAACAGCACTATTAGTTTTTTAAATCAGCTGCTTAGAAAATGAAGATAGATGAAGAAAAAAATGTTACTGGTATTCTGGTCGTTGAATTAATTTATATAGACAATCATGCCTACTGGCTGAAAGACAGTTGTCAACTTGTTTGGAGGGATTTTTTTGCTATTGTACCTTTAAATTTTGGTAAATGTTATGTAATTGATATACACTATATCACAGAGATAGGGAAGTCTGGAATAAGTTACTAAAGCAGACTGCAGGGTTGTTTTGTTTTTTTTTTTTTAAACTCTGTTCACCTACAAAAGTCTAAGGGTTGCTTTAATTCTAATTGCATTATAATGGTGACAAGTGCCTGTTGAAATACTGTCTTCAGCTAAAGTGTTACCCTAACACGGGTTCTTTAAGCTTTTGATGTGTCACTAGTCTAATGGTAAATTCTATCTTGAGATATATATAAAAAATACAGGTTATAAAGCCTATAATAATATTTTACAATTGAAAAATTATTATTTTCTTTGGAAATATGACTTCTGCCTTTCAAAAAGGTGCTTTCAAAATGCATGTTCTTGGGGAGAAAGCTCTGCTGTAATGTTACAGAACAATGACAAAAGTGAGACAGTAAAGTGTCCGGATTCTGGCCATGCTGTGGCAGGGGAGAGGAATTGGCTGTATTACTCTGACCAGAAGGGTCTCTTGGACACTGTCACTGTCCTGGTATCATTCACTCTTACTAGTTACTAAGACTGTGGAGTCTGTGTGAAGAAAACCCAACCCTACAGAACTCCCCTCATTACTTCCCAGCTATTTGGGGAAAGAAGAAACCCGGGGGCTGTTACACTTATGGATGTGGAGTTTAGAAGACAAAAGCAAGAAGAGGTTGTATTGCACTTGTGGGGTTGGTAGAAAAGACTGGGAGGGGAAAAGTCTCTGTTAGAAAGACAGAGAGATGTCAGACTAAGTAATCCAAAAATAATTGCATCTGTATTGCTGCCAAGTTATTTTTCTCATCTACGAAGCTATCAAGCTGAGAATGCTCAGCATCTTCCAGGACTTAGACCCTTCCTTTTAAGCAAATATAAAATCCAGCTATGTGGCCCAATTCACAAGAAGAAAGAACAGTAATATTATTTTATTATATTTTTTTTCCCCTTAGGTCTGTACCTGCAAGGTCTAGTTGGGAAAATTAATCAAAAAAATCTCATTAAAATGCAAACAAATAAAATAGCGGGGGAATAAAAAGGAAAAAAAAAAAACCCAACAAAACAATAAACAACCCAAACAAAAGAAAAACAACCAAAAAACCATAAACACACCAAAAAAACAACCAAAACCAACAAACCAAACTAACAAAAATAAAGCAACACTCCAGACAAACCCAACCAAATCCCAAAATTCTTCAAAGAGGAAAAACTCTATTTCTTTAAGTGAACCTCAAGTGAAGCCCATCTATTTACTCATGATATAAGGAATTTGCCTATCCTCCTTTGTTAGACATTGCCAGGGGGATTACCTTCCATTCTACCATTCTACTTTTCTCCTCACTTTTGGAAACTTCTCCAGTCAATAAAGAGAGTTCTCCACTGCCATACTTGCCTTTCACAGCAGGCATGAACTTCCAATTTACTCGGGGGGGGGGGGCCAAAAAAGAGTCTCAAGTTAGAATATCTATTGTTCTGAATGCTCTGAGTGTAGCAATGACAGGAACAGCATCGATCAGAAAAGTAAAAGAGATGATGCTGTAGCACAGTCTGCCATTGAGTCTGGTTTCCTTAGCATTTTATAGGAGTTCTTGTCAACAGTTTAACCATACAGAATGCTATATATGATTTATTGGAATATGCTTTGGACTTTTAGGTGGACATCACAGTTTTTTACCTTCTGCTGGCTTAGGATGTTATGGCAAAGAAATTGTTGTGGAGGAAACATTAGATACTTTATCACATAACAAAAAAAGTAGGTACTCTTGGAATCTTTCTGAATTGGTTCTATTCACTGTTGCAATTCCCCTGTGCTCTGATGGAGTTACAGATGGCGCATTGTATAACATACCCCACTTTCCCATTTTCCATGTCACTCTTTTGAATGCGACACCTTTTCTTGGGCTCCTCGGAAGCTTAAGACACGTGATATCAGTCATTCCTAAAACATATTCCGTTGTCTTTTTGCAGTGAGTGTGTTCAAATTCTCCTTGTCTCTTTCAGTTGAGGTGGGCCAGTCCTCGTGGCTCAGACTTACTCAGTGTGTCTCTTCTTACTAACAGCATATTCATATACAAAGACATACATAGTATCTTGAACTACTTCTAAACAAGTCTGCAAGTGCTACTGCCTCCTGTTGAGCTAAAAACCACAGTAGTCTTCACCTTTTCACTTCCACTCAGCTCTGTGTGTTGTTCCATGCAGCATAGAACTTATGTCTCTACTTTATGATTATGAAGCAAAGCTGTTCTATTTTCTTAGCTAATGTTATTTATGCTCTGTGATAATGTATATTACACTTGTATTTGTCTACTTCTCTGTCTACCTAGCCACACACTGATTTTATCAGCTTCTGGTTAAGATTGCTAGACTTCCTGTATGCCAAGACAAACAAAAAGTGAGGAAATAAGTGGTTAAGTCATTCAACACCCCATTTACACTACTCTCTTCGGCTCTCTTTCTCAGTCTCAACTACCTCACTTCCAACGTCCACAGTCTGCACGCTTCCAGCTTCATCCCAATTACATTAGTTTTCTTCCATTTACTATTCAAGGCAGTATTTCTTTGGTCTCCTGTGTGATTTCACTCTTTCTATCTTGAGTATTTGCACCCTGGGCTGCCCACCTGTAGAACTGACAGGGGTAAGGCTGAAGATGCAAGATCTGCATTCTTTGTATTGAGAGAGATTGGTAGAAAGCTTTGGGATAAAATTTTCAGAAGTGTTGATAGGCTGGATTTTTAAGGCTATTTAGAGGCTGAAAAGTCTGGTGGGGTATTTCTAATAGTCTCAATCCTTTTATTTCATATTTCTGTTATTACATACTTAAAAATATCTCCTGACACATAGACATGATATTCTTGTTATACTTACTGTTTTCTGGCTGAGCTTAGTCTTTCAGACATGTACTTTCTTTTAGCATTATGATAATAACTATAGTGCTAGTCCAATCACTGCTTTCCTTCCTGGCAACACAGTAGTGTACTGGAGGATATTTGTCCTAGAGAAGAAGCTTTTCAGTTCTTGTCTGTGGATATCCTACGTATGGAGAGACTTCAGAAAGTCATTTATACCCCTCTGATATGGCTAAATGCCATTATGATCACCTTCAGTTAAGATTTAAGCTTCTCTTTACAAATCTGATGTGGTCATTTATGCATTGACATTTCTATCAAAGCAATGGATCATCTTTTTAAGAGCTGACAGTCTGGGAAACACTTCATTGCATTCTTTAATATTGTCCTGTGTGTGTTGAGTAGTGAAGCCATGCTGCTTCTTAATAGTTTGCATTTACAGTCTGTTTCACAGAAGAAGGATAGGTCAGACTTCCTTTATTGCTCTTTTGAGCCTTCCTCAGCCTGTGAGGAAAGTCAGATTGGTCAAAGGTCTGATCCCTTTGAAAGTTGGATCTTGGCACTTTCTTCTGTGTGGGTGAAGATGAAAGTGAATGAATGACACTCAATATAAACAACCTTTTCTTTTCAAGAGAAGACTAGTAGCACCTACATGTACAGATACTCTGGAGGAACTGAGTTCTCTAGATGATGTTAATGTCAGTTGAAGTACTTGCAAGTGAATTTTAAGGCAATTTTTGAAACAATGTGTATATATAATACTTGTTATTTAAAGACTAAAACTAGTATTAGCTGTGACAAATGGATGAACTGCCTGAGACATTTCAATAAATATCAGACACTGAATATATTTTTTTAAGTTTGGTTGACAGGAGGTGGGGGAAGCATATGGACATAAGCTCACAAAGTCATGAATATGAGATCACTTTTTTTCCCCCTCTTCCGTTTCCTTCCCCATTTTGTTACCAGTCCTTCCCTCTAGAAGAGTCTTTATCTAAACAGCCATCCTGAGGCACTGTGCTGTAATGACAGAAGGACTCCAAAGAGGGTAGAATATAAAAAAAAAATAATAAAAAAAACCCCCAGATCCCATAAGGCAGCTCCTACAATGCTGATAAATAGTCATCTTTTTGTACTCCACACTTTGTGTTCTCACATTCAGAAATAGTATGATTGAGACCAATTCCCTGACTGACAAGAGTCCATTTAAAGCTGAATTCCAAATGACAATAAAACATTTTAAAGAAATTTAGTCCTTTCTTTGTTATTATCTTTGTTTTCTCTGATATGCCAAAGGCAGTATAAAAAAAAATGTAGGAGGAGAGGGAAAGGAGGAAAATTGACTCTTCAGCACGGGGGGGGGGGGGACCCACACAGAAAGGTTGTTCTGCCAAATGAGGACCCCAAAGTTACAGGCGCCAGGGAGAATTTCAGACTTAAAATATTGAGGGTTTCCCCCTTGCATTCCATTTCTTTTGTGACTTTTTTCCCATCTTTCCCTTGCCATGCTGTCTCACCTTAGGTACTCGGGTCCAGTTCTCAGCCACATCAAACCTTAGTTGGCTGTAGCGCTCATTTTTCCTTCAGCTTTCCTGTCATGATGTTTTTGAGGTAGTTTACAGAAGAATGGTGACAGTTTGTGTTGCCATGAGGGAAAGCAGTGTTTCAGTAGTGTACTGGAAGATCTTTGTCCTCCTAGAGAAGAAGAGTTTCAGTTCTTGGTTGTGGATATCCTACACTTGAGAAAAAATTATGGAGAGACTTCAGAAAGTCATTTATACCCCTCTGATATGGCTAAATGCCATTATGACACATCTGAAGAGATTGCTGGTGACTGATTTTGGTTTTTGTTTTTTTTTTTTTTAATATATTTTGGTAAAATATTTGCTTTTTCTCACCTTTATATTAACTTCCTAATGGTTGAGTTCTCTGTTCCAAATGTTTTTTTTGTTTGTTTGTTTCTTTTTTGTTGTTGTTTTTTTTAATGGTTTTGGTGCATATTAATTGAATTTTATTTATAGATTTGGGGCTAGAATAAACACACCCTGCCTACTCTGCAGGTGATCACATGGCACTCAATCCAGAAAAACATGATGAGGAGAGCTGCTAAAATGATGGTAATAGCTGTGAATTCCAGTGGTACTTTAAGAGATGGAGAAAGTCCTGACTGTATGAACCTTCCAGTATATATATATAGGTGTCTGGTCCTTGTCTGTTGACTAATCCTTTTCTAGGTGTTCTGTACAGATAAATTTGAACTCAAATCTGAATAGCCCTTTAGTAATAGCTATTTCGAAGTCTAAAATCCTTTAGAAGCACTAGTTCACCATTCAAGAAGTTGACTTTGGCTCAGGTAGTAGAGACCCTGATGTCTCAGAAACACAGATCCTATTTCATACCTAAAATAAAATGGGATTTAGATTGTTACACCCTAACCAGAGCCATGTGGTTGGAGACTGCTAAATTCACATGAGACTGCCTTTCTGCTTTCCTTCTGACAAACAGCTCTCTCTTTGTACCAGCAATCATTTCAATATAATATATTTTAAAAGTAATCTTTCCTTGATCAGCAGACTACAGTATTTTATCATTTTGTAGGTTTTGTTTCCTTCATGGGTGAATACTTCCACCAAATTGCATTTATTATCTATTAACTTGGATTTTTAAAAGATCAGATGGCTTCCATATCTCATTATGTTGCTCCTCACAATTTGTTATTTCTTCCAATTTGCTACCACTGCATACTTGGAACTGTTGTCATCCTATCTAAAACCAGGATCCTGAAAAGAGGCCTGTCTTATAAAATCATTAACTTCCTGGAGTGACTATTATATCCCTCTTTTCTTGAGGGAAGCCCTTCTATTGAATTTCTACTGTTCGGGTAGTTCTTCCCAGATACTTAAATCTTTTGTTGTTTACTTTGGGCATCAGTGTTCTCAGAACTGCTCAGATGATATGATGGGTTGGTTTTTCCATCTAGCTGAGCTTTTACATTAAGATTTCTTAGTGTGTTCTTACACTCCCCCACCTGCTCTTTGGCTCTCTTTGCTCTTTCTCAGAGGTCAACGTTGGTGCTGAAATTTCAAAACAGAGGTAAATAACACAGCCCACACTTTACTTTTTTCAAAGGGTCAGCTTTCCAAAGAATGAACTGGATAGTTTTGTGGAGTTATAGAAGTAAAAATAAGAAGAGGTGTTGCTCATCTTCTTATTCTGTTCTATTTCTTAAATATGAAGTTTACCCTACTATGTGAGACTTCACCCTAGAGGTGTCACTGTGTTTGTGTTTGAAAATTCTCAGTACTCATGGTACAGCTACTCTGAAATAAATATACTGTGCATTAGCATCTGAATATTTGTGTCCCGAATGATTTTCTGTGTTGATAGAGGTATTTTCTCATTTATAGTATGCATAGCTACTGTAAAATACAAAATTAAAGGCATAAAATGGGAAAGGGGGGGGAACAAACAAACAGAAATGTATGTTTTTTTTTAAGTTGGACTGAATAGAAATAAAATATAAGTCTGAGATGCCATTGCTTGTTGTATAAGTGTTGTGGAAAGATATACTCCCAGTCAGGGGTGACTTTATTTCCACTGAGGCAGCTTCAGGTTTATAACTACTTGCATAGAAGACATTAGAGCAATTTGTAGCCTATGTGCAAATGCAGGGTGTAGATGTTTTGCAGACTTTGTACAAACTTGAGTGGCTGGCATCAGGCATCAGATCCATGTGTGTGTGTCCAGTCATGGTTGTGACATCTGAGCAGAGCAGGCTCTGTTACTAGTTACAGCACCTGGACACGAATGTTCCTGTGAGGGCAGAAGTGCAGTTAGCGATGTGCGGTTTTAAGGTGCATTCATCTCACTTGAAGACTATGCATAAGCAGGAGCTCTCTCTAGATATTTTAGTTCACTTTCTTCAGGCTTTAGAACTGATACATTCTACTCAGTTTCTTGTTGGTTACCATCATGTTGTTTGTTATTAGATTGCCACTGCTGAATGGCGATTTGCACTGTGATGCTTCAGACCATAAGAGGTTCAGATGACCTTTTCTCTTAAATTCAGGTTTTTGGTTTTAATATTTTTAATTCCCTTTGCAGTTTATTTTTGTAGTATTACACAATAAAAGCAATGTATGTAAGGTTTTTGTTTGTACACGCACACATACAAATTAATACACATAAATACGTGTATTTATATAAGTATACTATAGGTGTATATATAGGTATACTGTAATTTAGATTTGTGGATGATGTCCTTGTGAAAGAATCTGTGCTAAAGAAGATCTGGACTACTAAGGAACTTCCAGTGTACCTTTTTTTTTTTTTCTTGCTGTCTTCCAAATACACTCATTTTTGGTCTGGGTATGAGTGCGTATAGGTCTCTAGGGCAGCCATGCTGCAACAGTTGCCTCAAAACAGGACATTTGTTTGTAAATAAAGCTGAGTTTATGAATTTTAACTGCTATCATATTTGAGAAGTGATTAAGTTTCTGCCTAAACTGGAGGCACTGACCTAGAAAGATAAACAGGGGAGCACATGTTTGGTGCTTGTGAATTTTTTTTTTTTGTTGTTGGCTTTGATAATCTTGGCCTTCCTGTAGAAGTAGTCACTTGTAGATAACTGGCAATTACTTTTGAGGCTGTGGGTATAATCCATTAATATCCCGTAATTTAATGCAACCATCCAAATCAAACAGTCTTCTATTTTTATAAAAGCCTACAAGTAATGGAAGCTTCAGAACATTCATATGTGTAGTGTTATGGTAGAAAAGTTTAAATTCTGTATTCAAAGACCTGGTAGAGACCCAAACTCATATTAATGCCACTGCAGGCTTCTAAGGGAATATTTTGACTATTTGCCATTGGCCCTGTTGCTTATGGAAAAACAAGGAACTAAATTGGTGCCCGCTGGCTTTTTAGGGGAGGTCAAAACTTGAGCCAAAGAAAATGGAGGACCCACCCCAGTGTCCATGCCTAATGACATTAGCAGATCTGTCTAGGGAACATCTATGAAGTCCTACAAATATCCAACCTGTCTACTTTACTGTGGAAAATGGTGGTACTTGTGGAAAGTCTTTCTTTGTGTGCAAATATTTCTGATTAATCTGATATGGTAAATGTTAGGTTACCCAAATGAGGAAACAGCTCTCTTCTTTCCTAATTAGAAAGATTTTATTCTGAGACCTGGAGAATACTGAGTGTGGATTTCTTGTGTTATATTAAAAAACAAAAACAAACAAACAAAAAAACCCCCAAAACAAAAAAAAGCCAGATTTCAGTGAAAATGAAAAATACTGTTCTTTCCTTAATCCATATTAGTTTCATTAATTGATATTAACAGAGTGTAAAAAAATAAATAAATCTCACCAGAAAATTACCTTACAACTGGTAAATAGATACAAAGAGATCCTCAAATCTGTCTTTCTCATTCAGTTGTCAGAGTCCTGTAAAGCTACCCTGTAAGGTGCCTGCTGCTGTCATCACTCTCATACAGACAGATCCAACCATAAATGACTTTTTCAAAGTCATACTGAGGAAATCTGTTTAACATGGGCTGAGGAGACTTTAAACAGTTGCCATCTTCTTTCTGCTTTTAATAGTTTATTTCTGCAGTTAGTCTGTGAATCAGTTTGTGGTGTTTATTATTTCTGAATCTTATTTTACTTAGCCTGTCTATAAGCTTTATTTCGTTTTGGTACTAGTGCATCATATTTCTAAAGAATAAGATCATGTTGATATGAGAGGAAGCAATATGGAGGATCTCAGTTCTGTATTTTTCCGGTCTTAAATGTTCCCCACAATGACAAGAAGAAATCACTAATAAATATAAATTTGATAACCTTCAGAAAACCTTTCACTGAACAGTCTTTGATGTCTGATTTGTACTAGTATAAGTCATTCCATTTGCATACAAAAATAATCTCTCTTTTTCCCATCTGTTGTATTATTGATTTACATCTTTCAGGTAGTTATCTGCAGCGGTGCACACAAACATTTGTAGTTTAATATTGTAATTTTGAGCTGATTTCCTATAGTCTATTGATCATAAGCCATGAAAAATTTAAGATACATTTCATCTTCTTTTAAAAGAAGTTTATTACAAACTTTGGAAACCAATTGTAAGTGGTTTTTACAATAATGGATGCCTTTATGTTCTTTTTTGATGCTCCATGCTTTTGTGATAAATATCACAAAATCATCTCTAAATCGTATAAATATCACTTGATAAGTATCACTTTGTAGAGCAATAAATAGTAATTTTGAGCTAGCTTAGACCTTGTTTGCTTTGTTGGGA
Organism: Megaceryle maxima; assembly: GCA_024605025.1. Classification (NCBI taxonomy): domain Eukaryota; kingdom Metazoa; phylum Chordata; class Aves; order Coraciiformes; family Cerylidae; genus Megaceryle; species Megaceryle maxima. The sequence continues at coordinate 11,817 of JANHGN010020641.1, read as the reverse complement.
TAACAGTGTGTATAATCATGCACACAGACATTCAGAGTCGTAGCCTGCCAACTGAGATGACGGTAATTGAAAATGCCTCTTCCTGATGGCTGGCTCTATCTTGCCACAAGTGGAATCAGTAGGTAGCTTTAGCACACGCCTGGTTGGCAAGTACCATTGCAGCCAGTGTTAACCAGGGCCCTTCATGGCATCCTCAGCAGGTGAACCAAATATTGACCTGCAGTTTTTGGGATGGCCTTCAGAAGAAAATGATGGGTTGGAATAGACTGAGAGTATCATCTATGTTTTAAAACTTCTAAGCCATCTCACTGCGTGGGTTAATTTGAATTGGTATGTATTGGGTCTTCCACCAAAACTTGCCTACTCTATTCGGATGGAAATCAAAATATATGCAAAACTGGAGTTACAGCTCAAGCTAATACAGTAAAGACAAAGCCCAATGTGAGCTTGAATAGATGTTTGTCCCTAGTGAAAGGCAAATACTTTGAAAAACATGCTGCCTGGCAATGGTCTAGACAGCCAAATCAATGCAGCTGAAGTCCAGCTTGCTTGGCTGTTCATCTATGAAAATAGCTACTTTCTATTTGTTGGTGAATAAAATAGCATGGTTCCCCTTAAATGCACTACAGTACAGGACAATGAAATGCGTCAGCCTCACTTTCTAGATATGCAGTCCCTCTCACAGCACTGAGGAACTTCTTAACAAAGTTCTGGACACCATTATAATCAAAGGTAGCCAATAGTTTGGAAGGAGTTAAGAGAACACTAACAAAAATCATTAAGAAGTCAGAATGATGAATGTTCTACATGAGGAAAGAGTAAGAGAAATATTAATAGGTTGACTGTCTGACTATCTGGGTAAGCTTCATGATAGAAGGTCTGTTAGACTACAGACATGACTTTCAGTAATCTTAGGAACTATTTCTTTGAAACTGCTGCCCATAAGTTTGGGCTAGCTCTGGTTCCAGGATATTCCACAGCAAAAGTACTTGGGTGACTAAAAGCCAGATAGAGAGAAATTGAGGCTTGAAATTATAGCGCAGGTTTCCCTGTGCTGCAGCAAGGCAGGGTCTTAGATCTGAAGGGGGAACAGCCACACTTGATGCTTCAGGCTAGGAATACTTTACACTTTCCCTTTGGGAATGGTGGAAGCCCTATTAAAATGATTAATTTTAAATTTAGACTGAATGAAGCACTTCAGAATTTACTATGGGGAACAATCCAGGATTGGCAAGAGAATGAATGTAATGACCTAATACTGTAAAGACTGTCTATCTCTGTTTCCTGTAGATCTATGAAATGTCTGACTTTTGCAGGACTTGATTCCAACGTGACCACCAAGAAAACAGAATGAGGAAAGTTTTCTTACTCTTGGTGTGGCTGTAATGTTCCCCCATTTCCTCATGGCAGTCCTAATCTAAATTATCTGAAATCTGTGAGCACAAAGCCTCCAGGTTTAGCTGGGGCAGCTTGCAAACTGCTGAGCCCCGCTAAACACCCTCATAGCTGCAAAAAGCACAGGGTTCTTGAGCTTTTATTTGAATAGGTTATAGCTATTAGTAAAATAACCTTCAAGAGTTGACTCAAAATCCCTTCACACTTTGCTAAAATTGTCCTGAAATTTCTGACATTCTCTCTAATATGTTTCATTTTCCATCCCACATGCTGTACTTAGCATCTCTACCTGCTGTATATTAAAAAAGAAAGTTGATACCATTTTCTTAAAACAAATGAGTGAAGCTTTCCCTTTGATCATTTTCTCTGTTCTTATTAAAAAGTACATCGCATTTAAAGCCGCCACTTGTCTATTGTTGTTTAAACGACAAGTCCAGATTGAGTGCTTTAAAAGTTTGCAGTTACAAATGGAAATGTCTTTAACTGTTTATCATCATCTTTGTTTAAATTGTCTTCACACACAGAAGCGAGGTAAGTGAGGCACAGAAAACAGTGTCTTGCTAAAAAGTCGGTGTTTTTGTGAAAGGACATATTCTTATCAAGGACTTAGAAAGTTGTTTTGTGGGTTTTTTTGTTTTGGGTTTTTTTGTTGTTGGTTTGGTTTGGTTTTTTTTTTTTTTCCTTCAGCATATGAAATATTTATTGGTTAAGCAGTATCAGGAATACCCATTTTCCATAGTGCTGTACCAGCCCAACCCATCAATGTGCTGGTTAATTAAGTGTGACCTAAACCAACTTGACTTGAGCTCTGCATTAAATGCACAAAACCCATTTGAGCTGACCAGCAGCAGAAGTGGTACTCAGAGAAATTGAAAAGGATTTCTCCCAAATGCTTTCTACTTACTTACAGCACTCAAGTAATGGCTGAAGATTAGCATATGACATGACAGATTACATTAAGTCATGTCTTTCCAGTGCTTTATGACAGCACTATCACATTAGCTTCTTAGCACTGGCACATCGAGGCATGCAAATGTTTTCAGACCCTCTTATTCAAATCTACAAGCTGACATGGCAGCCTTGATATGATTATTAGTCATTTGAGAGACTTTAATTCACGTCATCAGATAACAGGTTCTGCTAAAAGGTTAGAGAAACTGTCTGCTTTTAATGAAGCCCTCAAAAAAGACCCTCAAAAACCTCACTGCTCACAGAGAGCCTGATTTGACTTTATTGACAAGATCCCCCTAAGAATGAACTTGAGTTGAATAAGTAAGCAGGCATCTAGAGTAAAAAAAAACACTGACTCCATTTGAAAATTAGACCGAACTGGGTTGAATTCCTATCTTTCTGTCTCCCATTTTCTCATTCTGGTTTTATGCTAGCTTTACAGACAGGGTGCTCTGTCTGGAATAAGTTTTCAGCATATGATGCTCAATGAGGAAAGGTGGGGTAAGGACTGCTCTGATACCTTAGTGGCAGACTCAGTGTTAGACTGAGTGGAAGGTCACTGCAGCTTACCACGAAGGGTTAACTGATGGTATCTTGTCACAAGGAGCTGTGCAGCACAGTTGCACATTCTGGTTGCACTCTTTTAGTCTGCATCTAATTAACATGACTTCATATTCAAATACTATTTTATGTTAAATTATGGTGAATCTGCATTCCAATGGAAATATGTTGTAAATTAGTCACCCATAGATTAGTGGTGCAGGGCAGAAGCCTTGGTCTGCTTCAGATGGAGTGATGAGTGAGGTGAGAGGCAATGTTCTTTCTGGGTAGTTAGAAAGGGATTGAGGCCTTTCCTGTTAGAAGGGGCACTTGTTGCTAGAGATTCTGCTTTGCAGAAGGACAGCCACCATTGTCCCAAGGCCAAAGATATGTGCCATAAAATAGCAGAGAAAAGATTCCGACTGCTTAAAATCCATTTGGCACGGGTGTTGCACTGGCCTCTGCATCAGTATAGCCTGTGTCAATATAGTACTGCCCAGGCTATGCCAGCCTTCCAGGAAGGTACCAGTGTCTCTCTACCTGGAGCTCACTGCAGGCTTTTGTTATCTGACCCTTTGTCCTTGCCTTAGCAGGAGGCTGGAGTTTGCTTGTAGACTTTGTAAAGCATCTGGTTTAGAGGTCACTTTGCTTGTTTCAGACTTTCAGAGCCTCGCTTGGTTTGCCTCTCAGCAATATATTAACTTTGAAAGTGGTGGAAAAATGTACTCAGGTTCACAGATGTAATGTATTGAAGCTAATTCTTGCAGTTAACTTTTATTTTTGTCTCAAACCAACTTGGAGTGCCTGCTATAGGACTCATAACTTCAGCTATTAGGATAGGCATAGTCTGAGACAAGCGATTGACTGCAGCCAATTCACCTCAGTGTAAAAGACCTTTGTTTGTATCATGTTGCCTTTCAATGTCACCTCTATAGTAGACATGCTCCAGTAACTCTGGTTTTGTTCCTTCTGAATATAAATGTGCCAGGTGCAAAACAGCTATGTCCTCTGTACCATCTCACTAAGTCCTCCCATCTTCGTTTGCCTTTGCCACTCCTTCAGCTTTGGTCTCGGTGGCCCTCAAATGCAATCAACATACTCTACTGCTTTTTCCACATCTTCCAGATTTTTTTTACCTGAGCAGAATCGACTGCTGCAAATACTACCAGTCTAATCTGGCTGTACTTCATCCCCTTTCCTAGGGGTAAATTGACAAGATGAGCAACAAGGCAGTGGAGCACTGGCTCCTTTTTTACTGCTCCCACCCTCTTTCTCAAGAGCTTTTCTGACCTTAACCACAGCTTCTTATCACAGGACTCTTCTTCTCTGCTTTGCCAGCATGGACCAATCTTCTTTTGTGTTTGCTTCACTGATTCTCCATCTCCTCTCACACCCATCTGAAAATGCATCTTTCAGCCTTTTGCTTATGCATGTTCATTTGTCTCGTTGGATTTATGATCAAGTACTTTATTAATCACACAATATCTTTGCAACTGCATTATGTAATTTAAACCATTATTTTATATAACTTCATCCAGTGTTTTGGGCCACAGTTCATATGCAGGCTACTATACAATGTAGTTACTGTGCTGTATTCCAACCAGATTTCTGCGTGTTTTTTCTCTGAAACAGTAACAACAAAATCTTCAAGTATATTAAGTTCTGTCATTGCTCATAAGTTAATTTGCAAGACTAAACCAAAATCTTTAGATCAGTCTTGCAAACTCCTCCATATGAGTTCTCCCACCGAGCCTGAAGGAGATTGAAAAGATTTAGGCCTGTTTATGGGATGCTTTTGCAACTGGCACTATGAGCAAATGAAAACAGAGAGATGTAGAGCAGCTCTTTCGGGGGCACCATTGAAGCTTCCTACCTATGGCAACATTGAAGGGATAGAAAATTTCAACAAAAGACAGGACATAACTGTAGCAATAGGTTTACCTCATCTCAGAGTAACTGTATGGTCTCTCTTACCACAGCTTATCCATGAGGTTGTAAACCAGTTTAGGTAAAACAAACAAAGGATCACTATCCAGATGTATATACGTATTGTTGTCAATAGTATGTATTAGTACGGGTAAAAACACCTAATTGCTGCGAGTCCTCATAGCATAGGGAGAATCACTCCCAAAAGTGATCGTTATGGGATTTGACATGAACTAGCCTGGCTGAAGGCTGTTGGTTTTAAGTCATCCATCATTTCAGTATGGCTGGGTACTTGCTGTGAAATGGAAGTTCTGCCCATCTTTCTCCTGCAGCTCTACTGGCAGCAGCAACCTTAAGTAATCTGCTACTGCAGTGTGTGGCTCCAGGTGATTAGAACCCATCCCTTGGATCCAGTACCACCACCCCTCTGTCAGGGAATGTGTTGGTGCTGGCACAAGCCTTGAGTTCTCAGTCTGTGCAACCCAAAATGATTCCATCCTGCTTTATGGGTTGATTTCAGTAGCAGAGGGAAATAACAGTCAATGGCTTTTAAACTGGAGGCTCCAGTTGCTGTCCCTTCAACTCCAGTCCCAGGAGGGTTTAGCTGCTGACCGTATCAGAGCATGTCTGACCTGCTGGCATCTCTTCTGTAGATGCATTCCTGATCCTCATTTGCCTTTTCTATAAAACATTAAGTAGAAGGCTGGGATTAGAGAAACACAAATTATCTTAAAAGCCCCACTGAGTCTCTGAAATTTTGCAGATATGCAGATAGTTCTGTACTTGCAGTCATTTCCATCTTGTAGTTTAATACAAGCTAGAAAATCCATACTGCTTTGCTACCCTCTGCCTATTTCTTCTGCAAGGAATACATGTTAATCAATAAAAAAGCTATTCCCCCCCCCCCCTTTTCATTACTTCTAGCCTCCTGCAGTACTCATTCTCTTATACACAGGTTATGAACAATTCCACCATCTCAAAATTATTTTAAATGTAATTTAGGCTAAAATAGTGGAGAGTGACAAATGCCAGTAAGTTGAGAGGGTTTGTTGACCAGAGGCTGCAATCTCTTGCGACAGCTAACTACAACTCTAATCTTCATTTGCACTCTCCCAGTCCTGTAACAGATTGCATTTCCTTCACCCTTTCTCTCTCTCTATGTTATTAATTCTTCACCTTTAAAAAGATTAATACCTTTCAAGAAACGGACTTGTGTGCTGATTCAACTATTCTGAGTGCTAATATATGGAGCCCACAGCACTGAGAACAGCAGTTTGATATCCACCACCTGATGGACCTTGATGTACAGCCACTGTTATCTCAAGTTTTCATGGTTTGTGAGGCTTAACACTTACCTTCCTTGTGTACAAAGGTGCTGCTAGTAGGAACAAAGCAATTGCTTTAGGAGTTAAGAGAACTACAGGATAGTTTTAGATTAATCCTACCTGGTAGTCGTACATTTCAATGTTGAAGGGCTGACCTCACTACCTGGATTTCTTGTCAACAAAAAAGCTTTCAGTGACCTGCCTGGGGATCAACACAAGTATAAGTGTGATAAAAGTGAATGGCTGAGGTAAGTGGCAGAAACAGCAGGAATCACTTAAATTTGGCCTGTACCAGAACGGATTATGATGTTGACTTCATAAAGTATCAGCTCTTTCTCATTACATTACACTATTGCTGATACAGAATTATTTCAAGTTGTCTGCCACTGAAGTCTGTGAAATATGAATTTGATAAAAATCCTCATCTTAAAAAGCTGGCATTCCAATATCCTTTAGCAATCTAGCAGTCTTAAAAGTAATACTTCTCATTTGTACTGAAGCCTAAATTTGTATAAAATAATGTTTTTGTTAAAAAACTACTTTATGCTGTTGTTATACTCATTTTCATGCCTTGAATGGTCTCGTGTTCTTCAGACGTTTTATTTTCTAATTATTTAATAATTCTAGAAGTTCAAAAAATCATGCAACATTTGAAATGAGCAGCTAGCATTTCAGGAAACAGTTTATAGCACAGGACACTTCCAGGGGTGTTCTAAAGGAATATAGACACCCCAAACTAATGCATCTTCTGAGCGATTCTCTCTTCTCTTCTGGCATGTTCCATCTCTTCACTAACCCAGAATGCTTTATGCACCTTTTTTTTTTCTCTCATTTTAGTCTAACTGTCCTTCATACCTCAGTTCTAGGGCCTTATCTGAATTAGGACAGATGACTTTTAACTCCATCTCACCAGATAGGAACAGATGTATTTTAAATAGCTGACCATAATACAATATGTATTTCTATACCAACCAGTTCCATGCTTTGTAAAGTTGTTTGAGCTTTAAACAAACGTTTCTGAGCATACTGGACTTGCTGAATGCTGGATAATGGTAGGTTGTATGTTTCTGACACTGCACTGGCTCAGATATCCCAACACACATTGCATTATGAAGTACAACTGCACTGCATACTTCAGATTGCATCAGGCTTATTTTAAACATGAGTTAGCTGGTGGATGTGGTGCCTAAACTGCTCTTTAACTGTCCCTTTAAATACATATATTTAAATCTAGTCTGTGTATGACTGAATTTGGTTTAACACTTGGTCTTAAACCACAGTTAGTTTTAAAGTGAGCCAGTAATTAGGTTTTCCTCACAGTGACAGAAGATTTCAGAATGAAGTTTCTCTGACAAATATTGTGGGCATTATATTTTTAAAGCATGAAACCTTACCCTGTTGTCACTGAAGTCAAGAGTATCCATTGATTTTCCTGAGGAGTGGAAGCAGCCCCACAGCCAACAGGGCTTTAAGACACAGCTTAGCAGAAATAATTCCTGGGGCAGGTGGCATTGTCCAAAATACTCTTGGCAAAAGGTGCTGATTTAGAAAGGAGCTCAACACTTTTTCTTGGTGATGTAGTATGACATATTTGATAAATGAGTGTGCTATTAGATGAAGCTAATACGACCCGGAGTTGAAATTAGCTATAGACCTGAGAAATAAACCAATATTGATACCTCTAGAGAGAAAATATTGCCATATTAATGGCTGGCATCGTCTTTTGCATTTCTGTGACTATAACAATGCCTGTATATACGTCCATACAGTGCCTGTAGTCCCACGTATATACTTGCTACACTTCTAGTCTGTTGGGAAGATATCATCTTAAGGTCAGCAGAGGGGGTACTTACCTTTACAAGGCACTTCTCCGTGCCTGTACTTTACATCTTCTAGTATCTCTTGAAAGCTCCTGTCTTCATCACTCTGCCTGTGTGGTAAAGATTTCAAAAGCAATGACTGTGTGTGGTAGGAATTGCCTTCTGCTCTGCAGGGGTCCTTGTATGGAAACAAAGTAGAAAGTTTATCTGAGGCAGTCAGGTTTGCTTTACAGGATATACTGTCCTTTATTTCTGCTTGGCGTGCCTCTGAAACCAGCAGGCACAAAGGGCTCTTGGTAATGTCTTCCTGCAGGAGTGCCAGAGCCTGAGCAGTAGTGCTGGCAGTGCCAGTGCCTGGCCTTGCCATTGCTGCACATGCTGTGGCTGAGCATGTTTGATGGCCCCTAACAGCTTCTCCTTTACCAGAGAAACTGAAAAATATTTAAAAAACCCAAACAACCAAAACTCTTCTTCCTGGGTTGTTTGGGGTTGGTTGTTTGTGTAACAAGCATCAATTTCTTGCTCTGTCATTTCTTATTTACTTTATTAAGCCTTAGGGGTTTTTTATCTATCACCAGATAAACTGAAAATATTAAAAAACACAACCCAAAACTTGTTTTCCAAGGTTGTTTGGGTTGTTTGTTTTTTGGTTTTGTGTAACAGATGTCTCTCTGTTGCTCTGTCATATCTTATTTGCTATATTAAGCCTTATTTGGGGATTTTTATGTAATAGCATAAATGAAGTTGTTTTAAAGGGAAGTGTTAAAGAAAAAAATAATATTTCTTATTTATTCTCAAGACTGTGGAAAAGATATTTGGCTTAAAAAGAACTTGGAATTCTGAGCCATTAGAGTAGAATAGGCAGTCACCGTGGAAATCTTTGTCATGTGATGCTAAAATTTTACACAAGTTCAAATGACAGGGGAAGATCAGAGTCGAGGGAGGAAATCCATCAAGGGTTGTTGCATGCACCTCTAGTGCTGGTGTCTCTGCTGGGAAAGTGTTCTGTAGAAATGCCACTATGTGCTTATCCTTCATGGGGGTTTTGAGTGTCTGCTGGACATTGTCAGAGTCTGGATACCTGACTAGATGGATGTTTTATCTGATGTGGTTCAATTCTTGAATACTCCATAAAGAAGGAAGCCCAAAGAAATAACCTTATTTTACTAAAATATTTAATGATTTCTTTATTCTTGTCCTCAACACCAAAATGACAGCAAGATTGACTCTGCTGTCTGCTAGGCTATGCCTATCCACGGGATTCTTGGAAAATCTAAATGACGATTACATTAGAAATGTGACTCTTGGAATTGATAAATTTTGTTCAAGTGCTAAGAAAGGTGTTGTCAGTATGGATAGACAGATTGCTTTATTTCAATAGCAACCATAAGCCAGCTTGATATCAGAGCTCTTTTGCTAGATGATGGATAGCATTTTCTGTTAAACTAAGCAAAAGGTAGTCAGTGTAGTCATCTAACAACAGGACCATTTGTTGACATCAAGAGAACTGCTGGTTTTACTGCATCCCATTCCCTTCCAGGCATGATGTGTTGGTGACATTCTAAGGAGACACCCACTGTAATCCCTGGGAGGGGAAAAAGAAATAAGGGTTAGTCCTCTATGGCTCAGGGTTCTCAACACAGTTATGCAACAGTGCCGATAACAGACTAAACCAGCATCCTGTCGGTGGGTGCACCTATGCATTAGATGGAATGGTCCAAGAAGATGTGGGTGCCTGACCACTTACTTCAGACAGAAGATGCCTTCCATGATCTTTAGCTGTAGATTTTTCTCATGTTTGTAGGCCCAGAGAAGGACAGATGTTAGAGAAACAAACTTACAGAGAACTAGCAAATGGCTGTAATCTGGCTATGCAAAGAAAGGCAGAAGAGAGGGAGAAAGACTTGCTGCTAGGAAGGACTGAAATAACCAAAATATGGCAGTAAACACAACTTGGAGACCACAGCAGAAGGGAAACCCTTTCTTCACATTTTAGCAATTCCCAACTGTTCAGTACTAGTTCATTCACTTCATGATAAAATCAGGAGATTTGAGGTAACACATTTTACAAGGCTTGTTAAAACTTGACAAAACAAAAACCCCAAAACACCAAACCAAAACAACAAAAAACAACTGGCCTCTAGCACAGCATGTTGCCAGCTGTAAGAAACAAGTGTGAGAGGAAGATGGGAATTGGAACTCCTTGGAGAGGAGAATCTCAAGGGTTTTACAGAAAGCAGGTCTCAGTTAAGAAGGACCATGGAGAGACAAAAAGAGAGATTCTGTGATAGCTATGAACCAGGTGCTCTGGGAGGATGAAAGTCTGAAAAGCATACTGATGCCTTCAAGGGCTGGCTAGAGGACACAGTCAGCATAGCTCATACTAGATGCCTGCTGATATAAAAAGTATGGAAAAAATGAGATAAATTGCATATTTTATCTGCTGTGTAACAGTTAGCATGTTTTAATGCCTGGTTTTTCTATCCGCAGGCAGACTTTAAACTGAGCTGAGTCTTACTGGTCTTTGTCATTTTTTGCATCATTGTTAGAAGTTTGCACTGGCACCCTCTAAATTGTAGCTGGATTCTGGATAAACAAAATGCTTCTGTTTCTAAGCTTGCTAAAGCCTTTATTTTCATAAATGCTAACATTCATCTTGATGCTTCTCCTTCTGCTCCTGCTAGTCTGTGTTTGCATATGTGTAACCACCACACACTCACCAAAATATACTACCTCAAAAAGTGATTCAGCCCAATAATTGTGCCCTGAGGCATATAGCTGAACATTCACCTCAGAAAAATGAGCAGCTCTAGTAAGTGAGCTCATGTGTATCCTGTACGATCAATCCTTTTCAGAAGACTTAACTCACTTAGAGCAAAATGTTACCCCGCTTTGGTGAAACTCGGTGTATGTTTGTAAAAGCATCTGAGTAATGGTTTTGAGATGTCCTTTAATATAGTCATTGGCAAAAATGACACCATTTTGGAGGAAAAGTAGTTCTATTTCTATATATGCAGATGAAAACAGTTTGAAAGATTTGAAGTTTAAAAAAAAAAAAACCTATAAATTATTCAACCCATTCCAATCATAAGTATGTACAATTATGTGAGGGATGTACAGTATAGATGAGGAACTTGGCTGTAACTGCTAGTAGTTTTTCATAAGAAGGCTTCTTTAGAGTGCTCATTTGGGACTAAAGAGAAACCTCTGGGTTAAGAAATGCATTAAGTTTCCAGTAGGTAGTTCTTTAGAAACTCTGTCCATTCAGACTATACAGTGTAGAGCATAATGTTCATACTTGGCTTAAGGCTCCATACGATTTACAAAACAAAGTTTGACTGTAAATGTTATGGTTAGTTTTATAGTTTGGTTTTTGTAGGAACATTAAGTTGCCAATCTGTTCTATACATGCATCTGTACCCATAGGTGTAATTCACTTACAGAGTTGATTTCATATATATTTATATGTGTGAGTTTCCTACAAGGTGTTCTTATTCAATAGGTATCAAAGGTTTTGACGAAGAAAGTTAAGTATGATTATTGTCTCTATTTTGCAGGTGGGGAACTGAAACTAAGTAGAGCTTTGTAGATGTGTTGAAGACCTGAAAGTAGTTCTCAGTATTGAGTGGTGATTTTCTGAAAGGCTTTTGACAGCATATTGCAGACCATACCTGCTGAACATTTGTGCTCTGGGCTCTCCAAAACTTTGTTAAAAGTGTGCTATTACCCCAGAAAACTCCTATCTACGTAGGAACACGTCTGTCAAGTGTTAGCTACATCAATGTTATTTTGTTGAAGTTCAGGTGAAGTTTTTGTAACTGAGGTTAGGGATGGAAGGCAAAGTCCTGTTTTGCTTGTGA